>CM065654.1:11468182-11780682 GCA_033220385.1 Triplophysa yarkandensis | reverse complement strand
CTCTGCATTTAACCCATCCCAGTGCACACACACAGTAAGTGAACACACACACACATACTGTGAACACACAACCGAAGCAGTGGACAGCCATGCTGCGGCACCCGGGGAGCAGTTGGGGGACAGTGTCTTGCTCAGTCGTGGTATTCCTGCTGGTTCCGAGTCTTGAACAGTCTGTCTGTCTGTCTGTCATTCAGTCAGTCAGTCTGTCTATCTGTCAGTCTGACTGTCTGTAAGTCAGTCAGTCTGTCTGTCTGTCTGTCTGTCAGTCACTCAGTCAGTCCGTCAGGCCGTCAGTCAGTCATTCAGTCTGTCTGTCTGTCTGTCTGTCTTTCTGTCTGTCTCTCTGTCTGTCTGTCTGTCTGTCTGTCAGTCAGTCTGACTGTCTGTCTGTCTGTCTGTCTGTCTGTCTGTCTGTCTGTCATTCAGTCTGTCTGTCTGTCTGTCTGTCTGTCTGTCTGTCTGTCTGTCTGTCTGTCTGTCAGTCACTCAGTCAGTCCGTCAGGCCGTCAGTCAGTCATTCAGTCTGTCTGTCTGTCTGTCTGTCTTTCTGTCTGTCTCTCTGTCTGTCTGTCTGTCTGTCTGCCTGTCTGTCAGTCAGTCTGACTGTCTGTCTGTCTGTCTGTCTGTCATTCAGTCATTCAGTCTGTCTGTCTGTCTGTCTGTCAGTCTGTCTGTCTGTCTGTTTGTCTGACTGTCTGTCTTCCTGCCTGCCTGCCTGCCCGCCCGTCCATCCAAGTGTAAATATGTGATGTGATAACTTTATAAGAAACTGTACTTCAGGAATCAATGAGGTTTTTCCTTGTGGAAACAGTTTCTTTGAGACTGTTGATGTTTTTTAACAGATCTCTAGTAGTAAGATTATGAGATATGCTCTTCTTTTACTCGCAGTAAGATTTCTTCTTCATCTGGTAAAATCTCTTTGGTTATAGCTTGGAAACTTCCAAATACAAAATTAAGGAAGTGTCTTAAAAATCTTTAGATTTTATCCTGATTAGTATGCTTTGGGAAGACTTAAGCTTAATATTTTATAAACCTGTGAATGTTGTGATCAAGAAAGAGAAAAAAATGGCATTTCTTTTTTTCGTGTCATTCATTCAAGATGATTTGACACGAGAGAGAGAAATTTGTATATTTGATGTGCTTTTTTATGGACTGTAAACAACATCATATTATACAATTGTTTATTATATTAGAAAAAAAAACATTTGTAACAGTGGGCTTAATGTAAACCAAATTTTTCACATAGTATAAATGACTTAGAAATGAAAACTTGGAAATCTATTTAATTTTCTAGTTGCTTTTCTCTAGCAGCTAATGTAGGTACATGGGACTTGAATTGACCAATTTATCGTTTAAATATTATAAAAATTACCAATATTCAAAAAAAATGTGTTTTACTAAAAATAATAAGTACTTAAGATGAGATTTTGAGTGTGTTTTTCCGTTAATTAAGTTGTTAAGTCTTTATTTTGGGGACAACAAAGCGATGCAGAATACACAAAGGAGCTTATAACAGAAAAAACACTGCCTAAAGATCTTCCAAAAGCTTAAGCCCAAACGTTTTTCCGTGCTGTGTTTGTTTTGTGACTTCAGTTCACATGCATTACATTTTATGAATTACATAAGAACTAAATGTATGTACCATTTTCTGTATTGTTTGTGTATTTACTGTGTTTTGCCATCAAGAGGCAGTATTCTATTGTTTTAGTCCATGGGTGCAATTCTGAAATACAGCAAATACTATATAGACTTAAAGAGTTAATTTCCAAAACAAATGTTTATTAATCATAATAAGTCATTTAAAAAAATGCAGCTAACTAACACTATACAAAATTTAAACTAACATTTTTTTAATCTTGTTTTGGAAGTAAACTCTTTATTTGATCATGGGGTAAAGTGGCATCGGGGCATAATTAGTGTTCTCTAAAGCCAAATTTAAAATGTATTAATAGTATTTATAAAGAAGGAAACTGGTACCAGCACACAAATACTATATGTTTGATTAGAAGTTATATATACAGGCCTACTTGTCAACGTAAGAAAGAAATTTAAAGACATTTTAAACATCCGGCCTTGAGTGATTAACCCCTTCCCCAGACATCAGAAGGTCTGGGAGATATTTGGAGATCTGCTGCATAAAATCATCTTCAAATGGTTGTTTTACATCCATTTAAAATCATAAACATCTTTTAGATCTTTATGTTCCAGCCGTCTTTATGACAGGACATTTCTCAGACATGTATTGCAGATGTTCAAACATTGTCTTGCAGATGTATTGCAGATGAAAATGCAGACATAATATAGATGTCTGCCAGATGTATGTGTGCTATTATGGTTAATGTTACAAAAAGACAAAATTCATGAAGAAAGGAATCATACAAAGTCCTCTATATTTAAAAATGCTTGACATGAAAAAGCAACAAACACAATTTTTACCAATAGGTGGTACTAGAATACTTGTAAACTATTAAAATACTTGCCTGATTGTGTTTAGATTACAACAAGTTTATTAATCATGAATCAAAAACTTAATTTCTGCTTAAATGTTCATTATCCCAGAATTATAAACCTGGTCATGTGTATTCTATATTTTTTTTTTTATTCATTTTCCTTTAAATTTAAACATTTAGCAGGGTTTTTTTTAGGATGAGAATTTAAATTATTAAGATATTTTCACTATATTTATTTCTATTCCTAATTTTCTACCATTGTTTTCTGTTTTTATAGTTTGTAATATTAAGGCACTATGGGGTCAGCAATAAAAGTGAATTTCTGTCGTTCCTTCTCATTATGACAGGAATTCTAATTATGTGTTAAAGGGGAATGTCTCTCTCTCTTTCTCTCTCTCTCCCTGTGTCCAGACCAGCACTACAAAGCTCTTTACCCTACATCCTGCAAAGCATTCCCGCAGAGCTCCCATTAAACACAGTCTGCTCCATACTTCAAAATTCCAGTAGCTCCATACTGAGGTATGGAAGACAGGAATGAGGAATGCACTTGGCACCCCGTCCGCCCCACGGGGCCTTTCCCATATAATAACCCAGACCAGGTGTTGATCATCTGTCTGTCCGCCGGCCAACCTAAAGAAAGAACAATGGAACATTTTTCCTTTTTTCTATCTGCACGTCCTGTGGAGAAGTACTGGACTGGAAGATGTTTGCGTTAAATAATATGCAAAGGTTTATTAAATGACAATGTTACTCTGTTTCACACACATTCGCACAAATAAAATAAATCTCATTTACAAATATATAACTGCATTACAAGTTATCCTATTACCACAGCTTGAGACATTCATCACACGAATAATATATAGCAATATATATAGCACTACCTTCAATGCCCTTATTTCTCCTGTACAAAAATAATCTCTCTAAGTAGAATAAAGTACTTTAAAACAATTAAATAATAATATCTTTGACCACTTTCTTCAAATATACATATACGTGGAATAAAAAAACGACATTGATTGCACTTTTCTCTATACAAATAATAATAAGTTCAAGTAAGTTAGAATACAATCCTTAAGGACTGGCACAGACAATTCATATAATCTTAGGTTTACAGTGTCCACTAATGTTAATCCAAGCATCACAGCCAAGGCTTTCTCCATGTATTCCCTTCTAGAATCATGAATCTGTTTCTTCCCTGTTGAATCGGCTTGAAGTCCAAAGTCTCTGAACACGCAGTTATTAAAAGGGTCATATACATCCCACAAACTGGTTCAGCGGGAGGGCAGTCCATTTGTCCCGAGAAAAGAGGTTCTGCTTTGTTCCCTGAGGCCAGTCCACTGTGCCACTGTATCCATCAACTGTATCCCATCTCCGCAACTGTTCTCTGCCTTGTGCTTTCTCTCTGAGGACAGCCTTCAGGAGACAAGACCGCTCTCCCAACTGTGCTTGGAAAGGAATGTCCCGGAGGACTCTTGGCAGGAGTCTAAGGCATTTGCTGAATGCCGCGTCCCCCGTGTGATCCCAGACAAGCTCAAGTCCGTTTTAGCAGCTCTTCCAGTTTGTCCAGCCGAGAGCCGCTCCACACCCGCCGCAGCCTTCTGCCCTCGAGTTGCAGGCTCATGACCTTCTCTGGAACTGATCTACGCCTCCTGCCATAACCCAGGGGACTGATCTTCTCCGGGGGCGCGTTTCCAACCTTGAGCCTGTTGTTGAGATCATGGACGCGGTGAGCCAGCACATGCACCGTGCAGGTGCCAAGCGAGCAGCCCGGTCTCCTGGACTGGTTGATGGAGTTCTTGGAGCGTTTCGTCCTAACGCTGATGTCAGTGCTGGAGAGGCAAAGTGGGAAAGAAGACATTAATCCCTGCCCCGTGTTTGTGAGCAACAGCATGATTCACAAATGATTCACAAATCGCAGCGTTGGTTTTGCTTAACTTGCATCCAATGAATGATAAAGAGTTACCGTACCTGGAATGTGGCATCAGGCTGTCTTTGATGTCGTCCGGTCTGACAAATTGACTGTTTTCTGAAGTCCTCAGTGCAGCCAGACCCAAATCCCTTTTTGATCTCTGTGACCAGACGCTAATGATCAACAAGAGGGATGGTGTTCATTAGAAACCCATAAACCAATGCAAGAACAAGACAATCAGGTGAAAACTACACGTGGGCTTACCTTCTTTTCAAAAGTTGTCCTAGGTCATGCTTCACACTGTTCACGCTCGTAACGGTGGCCAGGAGGCAACAGCAGAAGACGGTGTGGAGAATCAGATGCATCTTGACTGAAACCTGAAGGGGTAGACGTAGAAAAGCATCTGTTAGATCGTCAGAGAGCTGAAATCGCATGCACAAACTCTCTTTCTCAGTGCCAGCCATGCTTTCCTTTCTGCTTGCACAAGAGTCCAAAAGCCAAGCTTTTTACTCTCATCAAACATTTATTTACAATGTCAACCTGAGGTCAGACTTTCAATGACTGAGTTAACTTACAACTGTGTTTCAGGCCCCTGGTGTGCAATGAACGGGGTAAAGATGCATAAAATACTTTAGAGAGAGCCGTGTCTACTTTATAAAGCTCTGTATCAGTGTCATTTTCAACTTATATTTGGTGCCTTGCAGATACTCTTCCAATTTTTAGATGCACAACCCAGGCTTGGTTTCTTACATAACAGTACAATTCAATGTGCATGCATAATCCTTGACCTTAAAAGACACTTAAAGAAAAACACAAGGACTGCATTAAAAATACATACCTGTGAGAAGTACAGTGGACTTTTTTTCTTTCCCGTGTGTAAAATAATCCAGAGGTTCTTTCACTTGCTGGTATTGCAGCTGTGAAACTCTTCTAATAGTCTGAGGTTCTAGAGCAGGCGTGAGGGCATTTATACAGGATGAGGGTGGGAGGGGCGACCGCCTGACACGCTCTCACATCCAGTCCCCCCCACAGAAAGCCTGCATGGGCTTCCTTTCAGACATATCACACAATAAGATGATAAAGCAAAACGAAACTGAAAACTTGCTCAAATACTTCTGGGAAAATCTGTCAACTGCCAATCTGGGAAATTCTTCATCATTATTTTTCAGTGCTGATTTACACCTGTCTGTTTTGTCCATTGTATGGATGCATGGATGAATGCTTATTCTTGGATGTGTCAACAGAGATAACGGTGTACCTTGAAAGTTTGGGGCGAGAGACCTTCACCTAGTTGGATGTTTGCACGTGGAGGGCATCAAATGAGCCGAAACTGATGTAAAACATGTTGATCACACAATTCTCCTTTTTCTTAAAAAAACTCCTTATGATATTATAACATATAAAAATAGTAAAGCTGATGACAATTCATCAAACTAACAATTCATAACAATGCCTTTAACTTAATCCCAGTGCCGTCCAATTATTTATCCATATATGGAGAGTCAGGGATTGCACAATCATGAAAACAATGACACCATCTAGTTGTTTGCTTCTCGGCCCATATATGGAAAATGTTGTTTGCTAAACTGATGTCACAGCCATCAGAAAGACTGCTGATATTTGATCAGTAATGATGAGCGTAACTGGATAGGTAGGTAGGAGTTGTGCGTGCATATGTGCTTGTAAAATTTTCAGGTATGCTTTAGTGCCAACGAGTCACTGGGGAACATTAATATCAATGAGTGTTCGCCTCTATCAGCAGTTTCATACTGTCATTTAAAACTCCAGTTTTTGTTCCATACTACGCTGTACGTGCACGGTAACTCGTTTCTTAAAAATTTAAAGTAAGATGGGCAAATATATAAAGCTACCTTCACATTTTTACTTACACTTCCTACTGTGCAATATTATTGTACTTTCTGCCGTGTGTTCTCCCTAAAAGTGATGCTGCACCCCCAAATTATTCGCTCTTTTGTCATTTCAAACCCGTATGGCTTTCTTTTGTCAAAAGAAGATATTTTCAAGTAAGATCGCTTCACTGCATGTAAATAGGTGACAGTTTGGGAAGTTTTGGCCTAGTGGTTAGAGACTTTGACTCCTAGGGTTGTGGGTTCAAGTCTCGTGCTGGCAATACCATGATTTAGGTGCCCCTGAGCAAGGCAACGAGCCCCCAACTGTTCCCCGGGCGCCGCATCATAAATGTCTGCCAACTGCTCCGGTGTGTGTTCACGGTTGGTGTGTGTGTTCACGGTTGGTGTGTGTGTTCACGGTTGATGTGTGTGTTCACTGCTCAGGAGTGTGTTCACGATTGATGTGTGTGTTCACGGTTGGTGTGTGTTTGTTAACTGCTCCGTGTGTGTGTTCACGGTTGGTGTGTGTGTGTGTGTTCACTTTTGGTGTGTGTGTTCACGGTTGGTGTGTGTTCACTGCTCCGGGTGTGTGTGTGTTCATGGCTGTGTGTGTTCACTTCTCCAGATGTGTGTTCACTGCTCAGGGTGTGTGTTAAATGGTTGTTGTGTGTGTTCATGATTAGTGTGTGTGTGTGTGTGTGTTCACGGTTTGTGTGTGTGTTCACGGTTGGTGTGTGTGTTTACCGTTATTTGTGTTTTCACTACTGTGTGTTTGTTCACCGCTGTTTGTGTGTTCACTGCTGTGTGTGTGTTCACTACTGTGTGTTTGTTCACCGCTGTGTGTGTGTTCACCGCTGTGTGTGTTCCCTCTGGATGGGTTAAACGCAGAGTATGAATTCTGAGTAAGTGTCACCATACCTGGCTGTGTGTCACTTTCCCTTTCCAACATTCTTCAAAATATCCTCTGGTGTTGCAAAAAGAAAACCATCCAGGGTTAAAATGACAAGAGGGCGAGAAACTAATGTCACGGTCTTCATTTTTGTCTCATCGTTACTTAAACTTAATTTATACAAACGTTTATCAAATCAAGTTATGATGTCACTATTATCAAAATCGTTTGTAGGCATTCCAGCTTTACGAAATTCTTATAGCTTAAGAAACAACAGCAGATGTGTAAAACACAATATAAACACAATGAAAATTATAACACTATGAGATATTTCAGTGTGTGTGTGTGTGTGTGTGTATGTGGGTCTTATGTGTGTGTTGTGTCTTCTGTGTGTGTGTGTGTTTTGTGTCTTATGTGTGTGTGTGTGTGTGTCTTATGTGTGTATGTGTGTGTTATGTGTGTCTTATGAGTGTGTGTGTGTGCTATGTATGTGTGTCTTGTGTGTGTGCTATGTATATGTGTCTTGTGTGTGTCTCATGTGTGTATGTATGTGTGTGTGTATGTGTGTGTTATGTGTGTCTTATGAGTGTGTGTGTGCTATGTATGTGTGTGCGTGTGTGTGTCTTGTGTGTCTCATGTGTGTATGTATGTGTGTGTGTGTATGTGTGTGTCTTATGAGTGTTTGTGTGCTATGTATGTGTGTCTTGTGTGTGCGTGTGTGTGTCTCATGTGTGTGTGTATGTATGTGTGTGTGTGTGTGTCTTGTGTGTGCGTGTGTGTCTTGTATGTGTGTGTGTGTGTCTTGTATGTGTGTGTGTGTGTCTTGTGTGTCTCATGTGTGTCTTATATGTGTGTGTTATGTGTGTCTTGTGTGTGTGTTATGTGTGTCTTGTGTGTTTGTGTGTGTCTTGTGTGTGTGTGTGTGTGTGTGTGTGTGTGTGTGTGTGTAGGTGTGTGTGTGTGTGTGTGTGTGTGTGTCTTGTTTGTCTCATGTGTGTATGTATGTGTGTGTGTGTGTGTGTGTGTGTGTGTGTGTGTGTGTGTGTGTGTGTGTGTGTGTGTGTGTGTGTGTGTGTGTGTGTGTGTGTGTGTGCTCGACCCACGCCCATACACAGAGATCTCGCGCATGCGCACAGGCTCGGTCAGTGTCAAACATGGCTGTGCTTGTGAAGAAAGAAAAATGCTGAATTGTGTGTCAGAATTTCTCCAAAAGAGGAAATCATGGCACGACTGGTCGATTATTTCATAGTGGTGGGATACGATCAGGATAAAGTCGGTAAGAAGTGAAGAAAGCTGAGATTTGTTCTCACTGGAGAGCATCAACAGAAGAATGTTGCTGTGTCTGAGGAGATTTAGGGGACTGCTTTCACTTTTCTGTCAGTTTGTTTGCTGTGTTTTTAAGGTTTGGTGTTTTAAGTTTTAAAATGTTTGTATTACACTTTTGTATGGCAAAGAAACGTATAAAATGATTGAAAAATAATATAATGGTTTGTTAGGACACATCCACACAGTTTACATGTAAACAATGGGAGCACACAGCGCGAGACTCGGGCCGTTATTTTGAAATATTGCATTACGTCATTGTTTTTAAACTCATTGATTTTTTAATGGACTTCTTATATTGATTTCCACAGTTTGTGTGATTGTGAGCTTGTTTCTGTGATTGTGTGCGTGTTTCCTGTGTTGTGGAAAGCGGATGTAGAGGAAATGGGACAAATATCCACAGCTCTCATTTACTGCATGTTGCCATGTTTACACTTCTCATGGTGGAGGGATTGAGTGCACACCTGGCAACCCCTTCTTATATTTATATGCATTAGATTTGATCATTTGGTGACTTGGAAGTGTTATACAGTGGTTATTTATCACTGCATATGAAGTGTTGACAAGTGTGGTTTGTTATCCCATTTATTATTATTGATGGTGATAAAAACTAATGAGATTTAGACTAATGGTGTGGAGAACAGGATGTATTTTTAGTTTTTTAGGGGTTAGTTTAACCCAAATTGAAAATGTGTCATCTTTAAGTCCTCTTGTCATGTCAAACCGCATTCTTTCTGGATCCTGTTCGAAAGAAAGATATTTGGAAGAATGTTGGCAGCTGACTGCTAGGGCCGTGCGTTTAATCGTAACTATGGTTATTACGAATAACAATTGCAAGAAATGTTAACATTATATTTGTAAAATGTAACAATTTTGTTTTAATAAACAAATACGTGTTAGTATATTTGAGGGAACATTGATATTTATTTATTCATTTATTTATATACACAACAATTTTCTTAAACATATGGATGTATTTATATATACTTTCACATACACATTTATCATTTATTTAAACACAGACCTTTATTTTGCAATTGATTGCATAATTGATTTTAAATTTACATTTTTTGCTGTAAACATTTATAGAAACAAAACAGTCGAGTTCATGTAATCATTATGCATCATTCAGTTTTATATTTGAATTATTATTCATATGTTTTGCGTCTTTGTATTGATATCCTAAGCGATTTTTTTTACGTGTATTTGGTATTGAGTTGAATATCATAGTTGAACATGGATCGTTTATTCATTTACTTACTTATTTTCTAAAATCAATGTATATCGTTTTAAACAATGGTAATGTTGACACTGGGAAGAGACAATGTGATTATATTTGTTTCATAATCGAGCACCCGGTTGGCATCCATTACGTACAATAGAAGGCAATTAATTGGTGCCACTACTGCTTGGTTTCCAGTATTCTTCAAAATATCTTTGTGTTCTGCGGAAGAAAGAAAGTCCTGGGTTTGCATGGATGGATCAATGCAAGGTCCAACTTCACAAAAGACAACAACAAATTTCCTAATATTTCTCCTTTGATATAGAAACTGTGCAGAGAGATTAAAATGCAGAATACACCCCAAACCCTCACATGGGCACACTGTCATTTGCATAGACAACACAAGACATGCTCTTCACAGACTTTTACTTCGGTCAGGTAATAAGGGCGCTACATTTTAAAGCCCATATTAAAATGTTACAGCCCATTAGCCTGGTTAGATTTGTACAAATGAGTCCGACTCAAACCATTTCAGTGATGTGGTTTTGTATATTCACTGAAAGGACATCTGTGTGGGTTAAAGATGGGTTCTTGGTGTTTGTGGTATACCAATGAGGGTTCAGATGACTGAGGTCTTTCAGTAATTCATCTGCTTGTGCAAATATAACTGCTTGGCTTTCGCTGCACACATCGGATGAACTTCGCTGTCTTTAGGCTGTATGCTCTCATCTCTTTCGTTTGCGGCATATGAATAGATATCAGTGTCTTGCCTTTTATACTTTCAGAGATTTACTGTAGATAAATGGCGTTTTGTTAGAGGAAACTCTGTGATTGTGGCATCTGTGGGGAAATATTGAGAGAAGAGGTTCCTATTTTAAGTATGATTTTTAAGTGAATTTCCTTTGCAGATCATGGTGTTTTTGTTTCTTACCGCTCACCTGCATACAAAAGCTGTTTGTAGAAAGATTACTTCTTCATGCCTTGTTTTAGATTTAATGTTATTCTTATGTTCCTTCCTTTTTGTCTAATTGGTTATAAATTGCACTTTATTTCCCAGGAGCAAACTTTTAAAACCACATTCGGATGACGTTTTCCTTAATTCTGTTCACACTGTCAAGTATTTTATTGTTATGGGCTTTAATTTCCCTTTGAATAGTAACTTACCCACTAAAACCAAGAAACTTGATTGCATTTGCCACAACATAAAACAAAATAAAATAGTAACTTTGCGGTTTCTTTCGCTGGACAAGATCCGGTATTGATTAAAACCTGCTTGCTGAAAAATGAATTACATAATGTAAGTTAAACCTGGTGTGGAACACTAAATATATTATGAGCGTAACCGCATGATTTCAAGCGTTTCCATATGTAGATTCTTCTGTCATCTTTGTTTTATGCTTGGCAGCTTTAAGCCTTTGAGAATAGAGGCATGAAGTGATACACTTGGATGTGAAAATGCACGATCCGAATAAATATTCCAATTTCTTATAAGATTGTGTATGCATCGTAGTCCTGGAACAACTTTGATCCTGGATGAGTAATCTTTTCTCGGCTTTTTAGGTTTCAGTTTTTGGCTGTAGTGTCTACTTTTCAAGACACAAAACTTCTTTCCACAGGAATTTAATACACATACCATTTCAATCAAGTTTCAGACAGATGTTCAGTTTCAGTTAGGAAGTTAGAAATGTTTAGGTGTTGTGGCTTAAACACTCAGCATGATGTATGATATAATTATGATATTTTCTGATATTGGGGAAGTCATGGCCTAGTCAGAGCGTTTGACTCAACCCTAGGGTTGTGGGTTCAAGTTTTAGGTCGGGAATATCATGACTTAGGTACATAATAAATTGCATTAATTGTTACCCACTGCTCCGGGTGTGTGTTCACGATTTGTGTGTGTGTGTTCACTGCTGTGTGTACTTTGGTTGGGATCACGTCACCTTAAATATTAACATAACGTATGGATCTAACCATAAACAAGCATTGTCATTCTCTATCACGTCAACCAAATACATTCATGTTTATAATATTATTTATTTTTTAGACACTCCTCTTTAAATGTATGCAAAGTGACTCACTTTTGGTTCTTCGACTAGCGTAAAAGGTACAATTTTTTCAAGATGACATCCACATTAAAATTTACATAGCTCTTGAGTTGATCATATACAACCTTAATCTGTGATCACACCAGATTTAAATTTAGCGAGTTGCGTGTGTAAAATACAAACTTGTGTTAAGATGACGCAATGTAAAGATTATGCAAATTTTACACAAATCAGGTGGTGCAACTTCCGCCCTTTCGCTGCAATCACGTCAAGCTTCAACTGGAGCAAAAAATTTGCGTGAATAACTCGTCGAAACCTTATGTTTGAAGGGTATGGATAAGGAAAGACACTCCTGTGAGGTTTTTCCATGTCAACACTCTCAATAATAGCAAACACTCCCCGCAAGTAAAAAAAAGGGTTTAGTGTGAAACCGTTATTGTAAATGTTGATAGAAAAAAAAATGCATATAATCTTTAATACTTTTTGAAGTATAGCGATTCATTTTTTTAACTTTTATCTATTGTAAACTGTCACCATTGGCATGTAATGCAACAAAGATGGCTAAAGCTTCCTACTAGATCGAAAAAAGATTCTTCCAATTGACTTAATAATTGACCAAAATAATGAAGTAGCCATCGGAAATAATTTTGAAGATATCCCAAGACCAAGTCTGCATTAATACTGTATGTTTTTGTTTGTAAATATAAATTCATTTTAAAATGTTTCAAGCATTTTGATAATTTATTTTAAACGAGTATAATAACACAGAATTCTGTGATTGAAGAAACTAGTCTTTCAGTTCATTTAGTGTTTTTTTACGGCGCATGACAGCGCCCAAAGCATTTCCAAAGTTCACCAAAGTCAAATATCATCAGAATCAGATTGGTGATCGCAGTATGACTTACGATCGCTCAAAGAATAACAGAGATGGTTGATTGTCAAATGATTTGCCTACACTTTCATTAGTGCATAACTTAAACGTCACTCTTATATCCGTCACAGATGAACCATGGATAAACTTGGGTTCATCATGTCCATTTCACTGATAACATGTATCATGAGGGGTCAGATCTGTCAGTTATATGGAAATATTTTGAAATGGAAAGATTTGGTCAACAACCAGCCAGAATAACTGACATCGCCGAGCTTCATTTATTTATTTTATTGCAGCGTGGTTAACTTCAGACAGCCAAAATAAATTACGTTCGTGTCATTTTGATAGGTGTTGTATTTGTTGCTGGCGCATCAACTCTTTGGAAAACCCTGTGAGTTACACATTGCTCTCACCATTTATTTTGTTCACTTCCACAGCCGTCCGATGTACTGGCATGCTTCCTGGAATTTGGATGTCTTGACATTACATAAATTTGCTTATCGCATCCCTTACCATCCGAATGATAGCACTTTTATTTGCATATCTGTTGTGGAAGTGATGGCCAATTGTGGGTAGATGTTGGTGTTTCTGAAAAAATAAAAATAGAAAAATATATGCTTTACACAACTGCTTTTGTGCACAACTCCAACTGCATGGAACTTGATATCAGACAGAGGATGTTTCCAATGCTTGTCCAGGATGAGAGACGTTTTGAATGATTCAAGGCTCCCTGGTGTACCTGTGTGATGACTGAGTTAGTTCAGGTGAGGCCTGTTGTGCGTGATAGTGACGCAAAGCGTCCCTCAAACACAGTGATTTATATAAAAACAGGCAAAACTCCTTGAAAATTCTTATTAATTCTTTTAAAAGCATCTCCAGAACCAAAGTAAACATTCCTGAAAATTCTAATCAAAAGGTCACTAGCCTAAAATGATCAAAAAGGTTTTTTTCTTTCATTTTTTAGCTTATTACATATTTCCTGTAGTTCCCTTTGTTTTGTTTTATAATTTTTTATTATTATAAAATGTGAAAAAATATCCATGCTTAAGTAAGTGTCCCAAAACCGTTGAACGGTAGTGTACAAAATTATCTAAGAACGTTTTTCTTTAATATTGTGGGAAAGCTGTCTAACAACGTCAATACACAATGTGGATTGTAGGACATGTATCAATTTTAGTTTCTCCATAATCAATGGTAATACCTTAACAGTTGTTTTATAAATGTGTATAAATGATCCTATCTCTTTAGTGGGAGCTTTTGGCAGGGCAAAGAAGAAAGATTACAACCTTGTTTCCCTTTATGTATCCTCATTTGATTACAAAGAGGACCAGTGGCTAGTAATTGAGGATGACACCTTTGTGCCATTTGAGATGGTAGATGGGAGACTAAATGATCAATAACATTGTCCTTTATCCTGAAAAAATGTCATATGCATCGCATTGAGTTAAGGGTGAATGCATATCTTTTTTAGGGAGCATGTTTATTTTTCAGAGACAGCAGGCCTGATACTTATTTTATATGAAATTATAAATAATTAATAAAACATAAAAAATTATGTTTTATATCACTATTAGGTCTACATCTGTATTGCATATTTAACCTAAATAGCATTCCATAATAACTTCCTATGACTGTCAATTCGGGAGAAAAATAGACTAAGACTAGAATAACTCGAATAAAACTTGACAAAGACTAGACTAACTCTAATGGAATTAAGTAGACTAAAACTAGATTTGGACTAAAACTAATTGAATTGTTTTTCAAAAGACTAAGACTGAGGCTTGCTGTCAATTTTCCACTGATGTGCATACATCTCAGTTTTGGATGTTGAGTCATCGTTAAGTTGTTCCTCCAACATGTAGCATCACACCTCCTGACATGTCTGGATGTGATGTTCTCCTCTGTTTTTAGGTCAGCGCTCAGATAATTTCAGGAGACCTTACCCAGCTATCTGAGTATGATGTTTGTGCTTTTGACTATTGCTTAACACTTGTTGAAATGTTCTTTAGACCCGTTAAACATGAGAAATGGATGGAAAATTCCATTTGACAGTGTTTCTCGAGGTTGTTATTAAACGTGGAAGCTTCAGATTGTGTGTTTTCCTTCTGCTGTAGGGTTCAGAGTCCGGACGCGACAATAACATTTAATGTGATGTGTCATCCAGTGATGTACAGCGAGGAAATATGAAGCAGTCAGATTGAAATGTTCTGGAATGTTAGCAGTTTATAATTGTTGTGTTTCTGTTACACTGTGTTTATTTACACCTGACACCCTTGTAATGTTGTCTAACCCTGTGTATAAGAAATGTTGGATAGAATACAAAAATTAACATTTGCTAATCCTAGGATTTCAACCCTTGAATTAACTTTAATTCATAATACAGTGACAAAGGTTACAGTTTAGATATAATTTTGTGAGATTTGAGACCTGTCTCACATCAGATCTAAAAGAGCATTTGACAAGAGTAATGTATGTATAAAGATGTTTATCATTTGATCTGTCAGTATGTCCAAAACTGTAATTACGTCTGCAATTTAGACTCCATGTACTACAATATACTGGTAAAAAAAGAGAAGAACTACATCGTACTCTTACTCAGTGATGTATATCAGTTGTTCTCAAATGTTTTGTTGTAAGAACCCCTTTGTGTGTAGAAACCTGAACATTCTTTTGTGCCATCCACAAAATTAAATTCAAGATTTTAAACAAATTAAAAAGTATTAAATAAGCAATGCTAGACATAGATTCATTTGGTTTTATATTTCTGAAATAAAAATTATCAAAAATATCTGTATTTAAAAAATGCAACAAAAAATATCTTTGGTCTCTATACTAATTTATATCCAAGATCAGAATATAACAAGAATTATATGTTTTTCTAACGGAGTACTTAATAATATTTAAATTCTTTCCTGATTTAGTAGCTTATTAAAGTCTTCTAATAGCAACTAAATCAGAAAAGCCTATAACACTTTGAACTTTGTCATAATTTCACTAAAATTCCATACCCATTTTATTTGTTTCCTTTGTGAGCAGTATTGGGGATTTAAAAAATATATACTTGTAAACATTAATTGCTGTAACTCTTTTGGACCTGTGCACACATTGCTTTCTTTGTCAACAAAAAACGGGCCGGGAAGTAAGATTTTTTGACCCTAATAAGACAAGAAGGAATGTACGAAGAATTTTGATCATGCAATACCATTTTTATTGTCAAGATTATCCTGATATGCCCTACTAATTTGCTTCTTTTAAGATGTTAATAAGAAACTTCCAACTTTGCACATCACATTTAGCAATTTGGTAAATATTTTTTTCTTTTACATAGGATCTGGGGAAGGATGTGGCAAAATCATTCAGCGCTTCCCCAAGAAGGATTGGGATGGCACGGCATTTCCCCAGGGCGTGGAAATGGTAAGCAAAGTAATTTGGATCTTGTTTTGCTTTTTATCCTTTGTCAAATTTTCTCATAATTTTTTTTGTGCAGACTTAGTTTTTTTATTATTTAGTGTAAACATGACAGTGCTGAAAAACACTGATTTGGTTATATTGCGACAATTGTAGTTTTTCTGGTTACAAAAGTTATTGAGTAAGTATGGAAACATATTTTGTCTGTTCGGATTTTACATGAAAGGTCTGTTGTTGAGCACACATAAGGACAAGTCAAATGTTTTAAACATGTTTCGTCAACTTTTTTAATGTAATTAATTGTTATGAACAGAGATGGTGATCGGGTGGCAAAAGTTGGAGATTGCAGCTTTGATTGTTTTCTTTAAAGTTTTAAGTAACTGCATATGCCCATGTTCTTGTTCTTATAGCCATGTGCTTGTGGTTCTCATACTGGAATTTCCTTTTGTCAACAAATTCATAATCATTGTTTATATACAGCTTATTCCCAAATGCCCCTATGTACTCTAATTGGATGAAATGATGATTTTCCTGTCCTGTCATTGCCGCTTATTTTGATGTCTTTGCTTTTGTTGACTGTTGTGCAGTTCTGAGCCGTGTGGTGCTTTATCCAATTAACAGCAGACATAAATCACTTAAGCCCAACACCAAATATTTGCTTATCTGAGGTTGAGTAGAACATGCTGTTTATCCTCAGAGTGACAGTGGCATTAAAGTAATCCTGGTTCTTGAGTTCAGAGTATCAAAGTCAAGTTCAGGTCATTTGGTTTGTTCATTTGTTTGTTAAGACAAATATGTCCTTCTTGACCTTGGCATGAAATCAGAAGAAGGGATTATGGTCTGGTCATAATGCTTCAGTAGATCTCATTTAAATCGGTTGCCTTGTCCTCAGTTGGCCATGAGAGAATCTTGCCCAAATAATGGTCAGCTTACACTCTTCCCAGCAGTTTAATAAAATTTTAGTTATTGATTTTTGATGGTGCTATTTGAGTTGCATTATTATATATAATTTAATGTATTATACTCATATTTTTGCACAGTACAAGACCAGTTGTGGCAATAATTGTATTAAAACAAAAAACAAAAAATTATATTGAATTTGATTTTTATTAGAATGTAATATGTGAATAGTTTTTAAAAAACATTTAATTGGTCACACTTTCTGTATAAATAAGTTTATACATTTAGTAAATACATTTATAAAAACCTCTCTTGAATAATAAATTATAGAAGAAAGAAAGAGATAATATAAAAAAGTTAAACTGATATTACATCCAAAAATTAAACTTGTTCTCACCTGCTTAACATTTTAAACATGTATGACTTTCTTCCTTTGTATTACACAAAATAAGATATTTTGAAGATTGTTAACAGGTATAACTGGCATGCATTGGCTTTGTGTCCCTACAATAGAAGTAAATTGGTGCCACTGTTGTTCACTTTCTTTTTCTCGGTTTGGTGAAAGAAAAAACTGAATTTTCATTTTTATGTAACCTATCTCTTTAAAAATTGTGAAAATGGAATTAATATCACAAATAAATCAAGTTTGTACCACACAGACTATTCATCTAGCTTGCGTTTTGCATTTATGTGTAATGTTTGAATAATTGCAATCGTTATATATATATATATATTTTTTATAAAACCTTTCATAAAAACCTTATACGTCATTGACTCAAGTATCCGAATTCCAGTATTCACTAGACAATGTTTTCTTGGACAGGTTGAAGGATTTTGAGCTGCACCTGACTTGATATGACCTCACTTAAGTGTAATATGTACCAGATCATCTGCAGGTGAAAGATGCTCTCGCCAGCCAACAGGTTACACAATCTAGGTCAATCGTGGCTTGTTTTCATAACTTAAAATTATTTCTAATTCATAAGAGAACCTTTTCTTTGTTCTTCTGCAGGGACCATTATTGTTTTGTCTAACAGTAGGATTGTATTTTCTTTTATTTCCATTGGTTTGGAATGAGCTGTAGTTACATCACTTTGAACAACAGTGTGGGACCTTTCTTTTGCGAACCTGAATTACTCAAGCACTGAATTTTGAAAAGGTCTAACTATGCTTTAACACAACATGCAACACTTTCAAAACTCTTTCAATATTACAATAGTGCAGCACTGTACTGTACATACGATTTGTTGAATAAAAATAGTCCTAAGCTGCGCGTTTGTCATTGCTGGTTAGTCATTGGGTGTGCCAGTTTTCCCAGGGGGCTCAAGAACCGAGTTGAATGTTTTGCTGGTCCTCAGGAAACAAGGCTTGAATTCTTCTACACACCATCATCACAGAAGCATTCAGCAACATGTGGAGCCTCCATGTGTTTTCTGCGCTGTCAGGTCACTCAAACGTTTCGATGGGTGCAGATGTTCTTACCAAGCCCCATCTTTATTGCGCTGCTTTGCTTAGGCCATCTTTATGGTGATTTATGTTTTGCAATGTTCTTTTATGGGTTGATGCATGTTAATGCCACAAATAGTGTGTGTTTAATATTTACACAATGTTTTTCGAAATAATATGTGACAGGTCCTTTTATTTTGGAAAATTCTGCATGTTTTTCAAATAGCATGGATCCCTCATTCACTTTGGTTTTGGGTCTCATTAAAGCACATTGCTGGGGGTTGTGTGTGTCCCCAGCCTCTACAAGTACACTTTGAGGTTCTAATGAAAAAGCTCCAGTCCTGTCTTTGTAGTTTTATTGAATAAAGTTTTTAACATACCAGGCAGCCAATTTGGATTTTGGTCTTGGTATGTAAATCGTTATTATTTACAGATTGGTATTCGCCATGTTTTCTTTTACAGAACAGAAGGGGAAAAAAACGACATCCTTTGCTACAGCAACCCCCAGCGAACTAAATAAGTGCAGATGAGGAATGTTCCAAATATAAAAAGGACTGAAAAACACCCCATCGTGTTTACTGCGCGAGTTCCAAAGGTGTTTTCAATTTCATAGAATGTTTGCCAGCTATTCTCCTTTCGTGCTATTTTAGCTTCATCTTGAATCAGGGTTTGAGGTTCTTTATGTAAATACTATTATTACGTAGTACTTGGAAGAAGTTGACCTACTGTCACCAGCCCAGTGATAATGGGTTAAACCTTTACATCAACCTATATGATAGAATCTCTAAAGTTGCCTTTATTAAATCGGCAGGCGAGTCATAAAGATCTATGAAATTTGGCTTGAGAAGTTATTGGTCTTGCATAGTTATATGCAGATGTTTCTTGATTTTTTTTGTTCATAAGACATTGTACACATAGATTGAGACTAATGTTTAGTGTTTTTCTGCTATTTGACAGTTACAATCGTGATTGTGATTGGTCATACATAGGTGTCTTTGTATAGTCATCATTACTTATTTTTAGTCATATTTCTTACAACCCATAAATATCAAGAAAATAACAAAAGCAATGTTGCCAAAAGAGTTTGGATGAATTTAATAAAAAATCATTTAAAAATGAAATTTTATGGACTAAGATTATACATTGTCAAAGCTTTGTTTGTTGAATATAATATACTTAAATATCATTTAATAAATTAAAATTTCTTCACATACTGTAAACTTTACACATCAACTTTGACTTTTTGTGAGTTGATAAAGTTCTTCCATTATTTTTTGTGTTTAAGTAATGATGTAAAGCTGATTTAATGCATAAATGATTTATAAAGATGGAAAAGAGTCCATCATGAAAAGAAAAATGATAAACAAAGCTCTGTCTTTGTCAATTCTAAATGTTTTGACAGGGATCATGGCATCATTTGTTTACAAGTTTGTCTCAAATATTTATTGGAACTTGAAAATGGAACAATAAAAAAATCTTACATCCACATTCTTTAAAAAAGCAGCATTTTATGTTAGCTCTCAGTGTTGTGTATTTTGTTATGGTGATTTAAAGGGATATGTAACCCCAAAAATCTGTCATCATTAGCCATTTATGAGTTGTAACAAATTTGTGTACATTTCTTTGTTCTGAGAAACACAGAAGAAGATATTTGGAAGAAGGTTTCAAACAAAACTGTAAGTGCATCCCATTGACTTCCATAGCAGGAAAATTACTTCATAATTTTACTTCTATTAACACAAAAGAAGATATCTTGAAGAATGTAGGACAACAACAAGTCTGTTCAACCAAACAAAATACATTACGCTGGTACGGACCTTCAGTGTGAGTAATTCATGGCAGTATTTTCATTTCTGGGTGACTTTAAGAATGTTTCATAAAAGGGTTTTGCTTATTGCAATATTGATAAAATATTCCATCATGCGTCAAGCTGTTGTCTCTTAAGCATTCTTCTGTCACACAGACATGTAGTTGGAGCCCAGAGCTATATCGGTCCCAATATAAGAGTTGGAGAGTCACATACATTCCTCTGAGCCTCAAGTTCAATGCTGAATGTCAGGGTCACGACATTACAGGCGAACCACATTGTGGCCTCATAATATTGTCTAATCATGCTTGACATCTTGAAAACAGATGTTTTTTTATATTTTGCTTAGAAATTTTTATCGTACACAGTCAGGTTGTGTTTGATATTTGTTTTTGCGTTGTTTAAAGTTTATTCAACAACTGGTTTATGTAGCACTTAAAATCCATGACAGTGTTTCGTAAATAGTGAACTCAAGGGATGTATTTATTATTGAACACATTCCATGAATACTAACCATTTGAATGTACCTTGAGTGATTTGAAACTATTATTACATCCTCAGATTTTATTTTACAATTGCATGTTTTTCCCCATTTTCCCCAAGGTTTATTGTACTCTACAGAAATATCAGAACTTGGCTTGCTTACATTGACTCTGATCATTTCGTTTAACACTTTTTTTACTCTGTAGATAAACTACTGAAGAGATAGTCACTCTATTTAAATACATTTGAAAATATAATGCGATTAATAAGATTATTTGACTTGTTAGTGTTTATATGAAAAAATACAGTGTTGTTCTCCTTTGCTGAAAAATCATTAACTGTCTCCATCTTTTATGCATATTACATAAACGCAGAATATTTGATTTTCATGTTAATCGGGTCATTTTAAAGACATTTTGAGCTTTATTTGACATAACCTACTTTTTATGTTTGTAAGATGAGTATTTGCAAGGTTTCGATCAGTGACGCATATCCTAATATATAAGCGGAGTGGAAACTAATTCGCGCCGTTGTTTATAGTGTTCATTTTACAAAATAACAACAATTTGATGTTATTGTGAGCATACACATGTAAAAAATAGACTTTCTTAAAATGTTTTCTATATGTATATGACCAGAAGAAGTCTCCTTGCTTTTATAAGAAAAAGAGTTGGCTAACAGAAAGTAATTGAAATAATTGCCAAGTGAAAATTACGGCGATTACAGCTTATTTCGATTAATTTTCAATCAATCACCCAGCTATATTATATTTAATAAAACATTAGGTCATGGATTCTTACATCAAAGTTGTGGTAAAAGTCGTGGAAAAGTCTAAAAGTCTTAAAAGATTAATGTTGAAAGTGTGTATGAGCCCTGTAACACCATCTAGAGCAGTGAATTGTCATCACGTTTTTGCTTCTTTGCTGAGCAAGGTAAGATAATTATTAAAAGCGTTCTAAAACTATTTGTAAGTTTAGGGCTACTGTAGAAACATAGCTGTGAATTCCATCTACCAGGACCAACACATGTATGCTGATAGAAATAACTAATTATATGGTAATAAAAACATTATTGTTTATTATGTAAGCTTTGTATACACCCCAAAACAATTATCTATATTATATTGCATTTCTGTTAATAGAGCCTCTTTAGAATCCAAATTGCACCTTTAATAGAATCTTTTTATGGTTTTCCTTACTGTGATGTGCGATCAGCCACCACCTTTTGAATATAGCATATACATAGGATTAATAACATATATTATTTCAGCAATTTCAGCTGTGTTTTCTAAAATTATATTTCATCTCTTATAGGTGGATTCAATTGACTCCTAAAGGTCACATGTTTATTTATTTTTTTTAAATGCCAAGCACATTGAATGTCAACTATATAGGTCTTTAATATGGGGATGCTGTAGATGAGCTTGTACATACCAGTGTGTGGAGGTCTTGAGGTCACGTGCACCCCAGAGACGCACGCTCCTTATAGGAGACGACCTTTAATATTAATTTGGTTGAAATAAACTGTAGTTTTTACTAGTGTGCGTGCGTATATGTGCGTGTGTTTTCCGTTTTGGCTTTATTTGATTCTAGGTTGGTGTCGAAGTTGAAGTGTGTTGTCGATATAACAATGAACCATTTTGTGCTTTTTTTGTCACCATGATGTCAACGTTATGCCCCTTAAGGTAACATTGTTTGACCTTTTGTCAGTCTTGTGTTTATTCATTTGTTTTGCTTAAACCAAAACCAGTTTAATTTACAGTAATACGATAGTTATTGTTCTTGTAGCAAACCAGGCTTAAAATAAACAATAGACAAGTATGTTCCAAACTCTTGGTACCCAACAGACAGTATGTGTGAGGCACATGATACTTCATCCTGACCGTGTTGTATCTCCTTACCCCACTTCAAACTGTGTGCAAGCAGCAAACATCTTTCTGCATGTTATCCAGAATGATGGACTGAAATGTTCCTGTTAAACCAACATTAAGGCTCATTCATCTACACGCGTACGACAGCTGGAACTATTTCACAGTCCAAGCAGTGTGTCTGCTATCTTACTCAGCATGCTGGGAATGAGATAGACCCCTGGCACATCCAAAAGTTGGTCTTATCACTGCTTGCTGGGATGCTTGTTTTTTATCTTCAGCAGTTAAACCCACAGTCATCTGCGTTATTTCTAAATCAGATTAATTGAGATGGCCATTGTATGTCTGAAAAAACTATTCCTGTACTGCTTTATTTTTAAACGGTTTCAAGCGTCATATGGATTTGATGTGGTCTGAGAGACCTGTTGATTAATTTATTTTGTTTTTCAATATGTATTTTTCATTCTGTATTACACAAAGAATGTGGGGCCTTTTCAATAGATGATCCGTCAATATTTTGCTCTTATGAGTCCTTCTTTTGAAGAACTCAATGGAGGATATTTAGAAAAATCTCTCAATTGTTTTTTATTCATAGTGAAAGGCAGTGTGGCCCGAAGTTGTTTGTTATCCTGCGTTCTTTGAAATATCTTCTTCTGCAGAAAAAATGTAATCATGCAGGTTTGGAATAATACGTGGATGAGTAAATGATAAGAGCTACAAACAAAGAATGTATTTAATGTTTGTTGATTTAAGCCAAGCGGTGCGCAGATGAAATAAAAACGTATTTTCGTAACCCAACATTCTATAATGAAGGAATGTGACCTCCAACGTTGAGGGTGGGGGGTTGAATTGTAACCATTTTTTTGTCATTTATCTCGTCTGACTCTCTTTGACTTTTTGAACTTCTCTTCCTTTTCCTTTGAATCCCTTTAGTAATCTGGAATGTGGTTTGGGTTTCCCGGAAGGACACATAAAGAATTCTGAAAATGTGTAAATAGTGGCAGTTTGTTGTCTGTTGTCCATCTACCATATGGGCAATTCCAGCGTTATGGACGTGACATTTTGCCTAAATGGATGTGACACAAAACCTTACTTAGAATTGAATCATTACCAGTAAATTGAACCAACTTTTTATATTAACCAAAAGTCTTTTTTATAGTATTTAAATGTCAGAAAAATATCAGTCTATAAACAAGTTTTCTATTTTAAAAGATAAATAAACCTGAGAAAATGACAGTTTCTTTTGAGACTACAAAACTCGTAAGATTTCTGTGAATTACAAACAAGAAGCAGTTATTTACAACATTTGGACAAGGAATGCTCATTATAAAAAATAAAAAATATAAAAATAATGCTCTAAAAACTTAGACCTTGATTGGTTATCTGAACCAACAAATATTGACATCTATGTTATAAGTATACTAAAAACCCTTGGTAAAAACTTCAACCAAATTGCAGAAATATATTTTTACTTTAATACCAAGTTTGTTTGAATACACAATGATTTTTTTATTTTTTATGCTGCTAGTAATAACATTCAACATGACAAGATTTTGAAAATGTATGTTTCTATTTGGACAACATTATGTCACGTAAATTTTAAAACAATTTACACAAACTTTAAAATGACACAAATATATGCAAGTAAAAGAAAAAGAAAATCTGATTATTTTAACTATTTATTTAAGAATTCTCAAAAACTATTAGGTTTATAGTAAAATATATATATTTCTAAAATAAATATTTTTTCCTATTGAATAAATTAAATATCATTTGTACATTTTAGAGAATTAACAGTTGAAATTTTAATTAATTCTCCTGAGTTGTCCTGGGTCGAATATGACTCAGACATGTTTTTGTGATTTTCATCTTTTAACGTCACCAGCCGTGGCTCTGAGTTCCTGTCACCCGTTTCCGTCTGTGTCATGGGGCAAAGGCGCGAGCGTGGCTAAACCTCACGTCTCGCAGCAATCCGTTTGTTTAGTGTTTGTAAAACAGAGGGAAGATAAACAAAACATAACATTCCAAGTTCCAACGAGTGACCAAATTTTGGAAAAGCGAATCATCTGTTTGTCATGAAGGGACAGACAAATCACAGGAAACGCATCATCAACAGGGCTTCAGAAATGTGCTCCACAGTGGGTCTGAAACTTTTCAGAAAATATTTGTTTTGTTTTGTTACTTTCCTAGCAGTAATTTATTAAATCTACTGTTTTGTTTTCAAGTTCTCAACATAATAGAAACTATGTTCGTCAGTATACAGTGTTAGACTCCTACACGGCCCTTGAATTGATGATTATCTGCAGTTCCCGGTGAAGGGCATGCAAAGCAAAATGAAACAAAGGACCAGAGAGCAGAGGCATACTCTGAGAGCTGTGTTATTTCCTGCCGTCTCCACTCAGCTAGGCCACCAAAGGAAAAGACTGCGAACAAAAGGCCCTTAACCATCTCATAAGTTCACCACCAGCCAATCAGATGCTAGCATTTAACAAGCTAATGATGCGTTTAAACAAAAGACTTTCACTCATCAGCTTGAGCACTTAAGATTGTCTCGTCGGGAGTTCGTAATGTCTGATTCTCATTGGGAGGGAACGTGGGTTAAGTTCATTCAGGTTGGACAGGGAAAAGTGCTGACACTTACCCAGACAATTCATAGTTATTCCAGTAATTAAAACTTTGCATTAGTTATAAAATGTTACTGATACTATATATGGACCACACCTGGACAACTGTGACCTCCCAACCTCCCCCTGTCACATAGAATCAATAAGATTTGTTTTGTATACAAAACAGGTTTTAATTTAATTTTTCAGAATATGATTTTAGTTTTTTTTATGCAATACAAGGTTTAGTTTATCTACTGATATATTTTTATTATGTAAATATATTTGTATTCAAGCGATAGATCATCCAAAAAATAAAAAAAATCCTTTGGGATGTTTCAAACCTATATTCATTTCATTCTACATTTGATAGAATGCTTGTAACCAGACTGTCCTTGGACCCCATAACTACTATACAAGGAAAAATACTTTATAATTGTTTTTGTTCTATTTAGCACAAAATGTTGGACAACAAAAAGTTCTGGGCTAATTTTCAGCAACAATTATAATTTCTCTACTATGGTAAGAACTGTTAAGGTTAGAAGCAATCTCGCAATTCATACCAATACAAATCAACTAGAGAATTCATGACAGTAATATCAGTTTTAGTTGAACTTTCCCTTTAATCTGTTTTAATAACATCACCCCTGTTACGATAGCAACTGAAGGATGATGGGTGATTACATTTTTGGGTCATCAGCAGTACAGTCAAGGAAAGCGATACAATGTTTAAATTTGAAGATTTTACATATTTACCCCTCAAAGTAACTTTTGTAAAGTATTTTGGAACGGTTGTGAAAGAAGGTCAACTTCAAGAAAAACTTGAGGAGATTTGACTAAAAGACATGTAATGCATGCATCAACTCGTAAAAATGTTTGTCAAATATATATTTTATGAAATTCAAGCTGTTTTTTATAATATTATAAATATATATTTATAATTATATTGTTTTATATAAGAATTTAGTGCTATTTTGGTGATATGCTGTAAACCTGAATGCTGAACCTCATATTTTAATCATTTAAATGTGTCAAAAGCAGTATTGTGAACATTTGCTTTCTGAAGATGACTTTTGGCTACTGCTTTACTTTGCTGGGGATCCACAAGGTATCCACCCCTCCTCTTTGAAGTCACTATATATTGGCACGTTGTGTGATGTTGGAAAGTTACCAGCATCCCTTGTGAACATTGTGTTCACGTGCCGAGCTGCCTCTGGGACTGTGTTTGTAATTACTGGATCTTGAGTTGCTTTGGTTAAAACGCATCCTCTGTAAAGCAAACAATCAGGTAACCTTGACATTTAAGAGCATATACATATGTATGTTTGTCCTCTTAAATTTATGCCCCTAAGAGAGTCAAAGTGCTCAGCACATACTGTAAATTTTCTGTAAACATCCTTGACTTTGACATGCAGTTAAGTGGCTATCGCTTTCATTGGCTCCTTCTACTGCTGGGTATAAAATGTTCTTTAATCTAATTTTGATTAGAATATTATCTAAGAAAACAGTGTAGTAACTGTTAAATACTATGTATGAGAGTATCTATGTACTATGTATGAGAGTATATTACAGATAACCTATCTAGAGATACCGGCTTAATAGGGATGTGGGAGAAAAGTTAGTGTTATTTTGCATTTTGAATGTCAATCAATAATAATATCAATAATATAGTTATTCTTATTCAAATAATATATTTTAATATTTTCTTACTACATTTTTAAGCAATAATAAACTCACTTAAAGTATAAAATAACACAAATGTTGTTATGAGATCCCAAAATAAAACAGTTTTATTTTAGTTTATCTTTGTTATTTAAATGTCTCAATATTTATTTATTTTTCATTTCAATTTGTTTTTGTATATTTTAAATGCATAATGCATGATGTTATATATTTATAGTGTAGTATTAGAAATTGAAATTTTATCTTATTTAATATTATAAATAATTTTGTCGTGAAAGGTTCAGCCGTAGTTTCGAGGCTGTATTTCTCTTGCTAATTTATTTTTGTAAAATCCCTGCCATCGACGTCAATGTGACCCTTATAGTGAAGATGTTCTTAACTCCTGCGTAATGAAGAGCTATTGTGTTAAAGGAAGCGCTCGTTTTCTGCTTCCTGTTAAGAACCTGCTAAAGAGTAGCCGACTCATGTGACTGCCCAACCTGCGGCGTGGAGCTGTTGTTAAGTCCACTGAAAAACATGACCGCAAAGAGCTGATAGGATGAGGGAGGAAAGTAGGCGGGGACAGCTGAACTCACAGGAAACACCTGTGCCCATCGGGCTATCGCTCGGCTCGCAGGCAGGGGTCCGGTGTGTGACGTGGACCTGTATTGTGACTGGGTCCAGTCAAAACACTGTGGGACTGTTTTGTTTTGTTAGCTTGTGAAGTTTAACAATCCTGATGTTGTTGTTGATGATGATGTTGGGAGGTTGTGATACACTGATATATAAACGTCTTTTTTAATAAAGTATGATGGCAAAAATGACACTTTTCAATCCAGAAAAGTTCAGTTGACTGGCTAAATGATTGAATGAAATGAGAAAATGGATAGTTTCCCTGACTTTCTTCTGCAACATAAGACCCATTCGCTTTCAGTGTATGGACACAAAATATCTAAAAGAAATCGTAGTCTGTGTTTCATTGTAGTCATACAGGTTTCAAAGGGTTTATTAGTGTGGATGAGTGATGTTATTCCTTTTGTTTCATTTAAATAACCTGCTGTTTTATGCTTCAGACCAAGATGGTAAAAGAGGAGCCAAAGTTGTCCACCTGCAGTTTAGACAAACCTTTTCATGTGTATATATTTCTATGAATCTTTTTTGACCTCGAGTTTATGTTAGAGAGAGACTTTATTACCTGTATCATTTTACCGGACAAAAACGTAAAATTCGTTGCCGTTTTCCAAACACTTCTGGGAAGTTCCGAAGATGTCTAGTGTTTCCCCACTACGTTTTTGGGAACACAAACTGAAAGCAAAATACTTCCACATTGCAACACTTTACACTCCGAGGATCATTGTTTGTGTGCCTGCTGTTTAGATTCAGAGTATTTCATGCTGACATACGTCCATTAAAATGTCTGTGTGTTTTTAATTTATCTCACGTCAAAAAAAGAAGGCTGAAAATTCTCCCCATGTGAGGAAATCTCCCTGGAGGTGTTTACGAGTAAAGAGCACGTTAGAGCCAGGCCAAAGAGCTAGACGCGTAAAAAAGTGTGGATAAAATAATTGACACGTTACGTACTCATTGGGTTTGAGACATGGGGTTTTCCCTTTCTTTGCATTTCTGACCTGTAGGATTTGTCATCAGCTCAATAAATTGTAGGTCGTGAAATCACATCTCTTTCAGTACGTCGCTCATTTGGCATTTTTAGATATGACTGGTAAATTATAAGCATCCCTGTTGACCAACTAAAAATATCCGTCACCAAAGTAAAACATATGTATGATATTGCATAACTGAGAAGATGAAATGACCTGTCCATCGCTGTGTTGAAAACGATCAGATCAGTCACACAATCACCGAAGTTAAGGGTCTATTTTGATTGTCCGGCCGGCGTTTGTTTTTAGGAATGACACCAGGTCTGTATTTGCTGTTATTCGATGGGGCCATGAAAACAGTTTTTTGTCTTTGACCTTGAAGATGTTCTCAGGAAGTTTCATCGCAGGGGGTTTCCAAGTTTCTTTCAGATTAACACATTCATGCAGAAGAATGGGATCCGCATCTTGGCCCATCAGAGCATTTCCTACCATTGGTCCATGGATGACTGTGGTCTAGCAGACAGAAATAGATTCTCCTGTGTTTGGATTGTTGTTTAGTCTGATAAAGCTGTACAGTGTTGACTGAGGGCCACCAGCACTGTTGACACCTCTTTCCTCTGTGTTACAGTTCACCTTCCTGAGAGTTTTCAGCTTTCATCCACAGACCTGGGCCGGTTTTATAGAAATAGTTTGGTTTATATGACTTGTTAGGTTTGATCTGTGAGACTTTTTGATTGTTACTTTTCTATGTCTGTGTTTTTTCTCTTTTGAAAACATTTTTCAGATTGTTTAATTGGTCATGCTTTTACATTTACATTTACATTTAGACATTTAGCAGACGCTTTTATCCAAAGCGACTTACAATAGTTGAGGAGACAATGAAGCGGTAAATAGCCGATACAACAATAGGTCAACAAGTGCTACAATAATGCTACCAAGTTACACAGAGAGAGAAGTTACAAAAAGTATATATATAAATGTTTTTTTCTTTTTTTTTTTGATAGAGTGAGTAGTTAGAAAAGTAGTGAGTTAGTGAGTTAGATGTAGCCGGAAAAGATGAGTTTTTAGGTGTTTCTTGAAGATAGAGACCGAGTCTGACAAGCGTGAAGCCAGAGGCAGATCGTTCCACCATCGAGGAACTGAAGCAGAGAACTTTTGCAAAATACAACCCTTTCATTTTTTCTCCCAAACATCTTTCTCTTGCATCTTTCACTCATGTCATTTCTAACCACAGCAGAACACAAAAGAAGATATTTTAAGAATGTTGGTAACTGAATCTATTTCCTTTTGGTTTCCATACAGTGAATGGGTGCTGTCAACTTTTTTCAGGCTATCTTTTTAAGTAATACATGCATTTGTATCACTATATGAGTTCTCAGTAAAAAATATAGCATTTTGGATATAAAGGGAGACATCTCGGTGGAACATGCTGTTTTATCCGTTTTCCTTATCTGATGTCTGTCCGGTTATTTATTTTTTACTTATGAATGTGTTCCAGTATGTCTGAGCCAGAGAAAAAGGCTTTTTCAGTTTTGGTTCATCCTTTGGTTCATCCTTTTCTTTCTCATCTGCACAACAGCTTTAGAAGTTCTTTCTGGCTGCTGTCATCTTTGGCAGACTTACAGATTTGTAAGGCACTGTTTTCATTAAAGCATCTTTGGAATCATAAGGTTTATGAATCAATACTATTAAGATATTACATTGTTTATTTAGCAACATGCAAATTAAAAGTTTAATTTATGAAGCGGTTTACACTTTCATTGTTTGCTTTTTCGACAGAAACATTCTAAATATTGATTTTTATTTTGCACACTCTGTCACTGTTTCTCATTATAGAGCTTTAATAGATGCAGACCTGTCTGGTTGTGCTCAACTGTTGCTTGTTTGGTATTTTCTTCCCGTTTTACATGTTAACATGAAGCATTTCATGCGAACACTGCAGTAAACAACTGGTGCTAAAAAATGATGGGATAATAATTCATTTTTAAATAGAGTTAAGGTTAATTTGAGGTGAAATAAATGACTGTTAGTGAATAATATGCAACTTCAGTGAAGTGACCTAAAACATTTATTTTTGTTTTTCTAAAAGCAAATCCAAAACAAGTGTATTGGTGCCAGTTACAAAGCAAGTCAGCCAGTGCCTGTTACCAGCATTCTTCATAATATCTTCTTTTGTGGTCCTCAGAAGTAAAAAGTAAAATGGGTTTGAAATAAGAAGAGGGTGAGTGAAAAATTACAAAATATACCAAAATGTAACTTCAAACAAGTTTTCTTGCTATATGTTTTGCACCTAAAGTCTTCTCATCATTGCGCAGTTGCTTAAATCAAAGAAAATGTGTTGCAACGAGTCTTTAAATGTGCTCAAAATGACCACCTACTGTCTTATAGTGTGCGGTTAGCGTAACTGGCAGCCGTACCAGTTCTGGAATACATGTATGCTATAAAACTATATGTACTGTAACTTATGAACTCTCCTGGCTCTGCTACACAACCAACATCAAGCTCTGTCTTTGTCCTTTAACTGGGACAGCTGGCCGATGCCTTTTATGGTCGGCGTCAAATGCAGTTAAGCAAGTAACGGAACACAGCACAAGACAGATGAGGATTTGACGTCGTCGTTCTGCCCTCCCTACTTCATCACCGAACCGATTCTTAACAGGTCAAGCAACAGATCTTGTGTCTGTTCGTGGAGTGGGACATGCCTCTCATTGCTTGATGAGATGCTGGGGCTGACCGGCCTGGAGTGTAACCAAGAGCCTTGTGACATCACGGCGATACAACACTACCGAGTTCCATTGTCAGTTGACTCAAGGCTAATTTGAGGAAAGGGTCTGTCCAGTGTTTCACATGACACAGCTGTTTGACCGTGGCAGGAGCGCACCGACCGTTTTAGGAACAATAAAATAAGTTCCCTCTCGTGAGTCGACATTTATGTTCTCTGACGGTTGACGGTCAGTCAAGAGTTCTGTACAAAACTTGACTTTTAGGTCATCTACCAATCCTGGTATTCTTCCTCTGGTCTACTTTAGTGGTTATGTCAGTCTTAAGCTAATATTAATCAGTGAAAAGCATCCCCCCATAAGGCCACAAACTCTGATATTTGAGGATTTACTTCACCGCTGTTGTTGTCTGTCTGGTCGTTCTTTCCAAAGCCAGCACGTGCAGAACACTTCAGACTGAGGTTTGGTTTTGTAGGGTTTGAGTTATTGCCAGACCCCAGACTCTTCAGCCGAGAGGAGCTGGCCACTTGAATCATAACAAACTGTGAGACGAGAGGTATTGATACAGCTCGAGCGTAATAATACACAACCACTTTTCACAGTTATGAATCTGTCAGGTCTAAATTCATTTGATGTGAATGGAAACCAAGTTGTGGTTGACAGGGTTATTATTAGTTTGGTTTTGTTTTCTTTTCAATTTCTTTTCAGTTTAATTTGAAAACTTATTGATTATTGGTTTTATATAATTGTATTATTTTTAACTTTTTTGTTTTAGGCCTGTCTGACTTTTTGGTATTTTAATTTTTTTGTATAAAAGGAAAGTTTTATGCCCTTTTTAAAATGGTAGCTTACCATAATATGATATTTATGTCGATTACCCATCATCATTTCTAACCTCTCAAACAAAAAATAAGAAACAGTGTCATACAATCTAGGTTACAAATAACAATAGTGTGAGTAAATGATCAATGAATTTTAGTTTTTAGGGAACTGTTAGTTTAAGTTTTGAAGTTGATTTTCAATAAAAAAAATTATTTTTACACCTAGCCATTTTAAAGTGATAGTTTAACCAAATATGAAAATAATACTTGTCCTAACTTTAAATTTCTCAACCTTAAAGATATTTTAAAGAATACACCCATTGACTTCCATTTGTTTAATGTTTCATTAACTTTCTTTCAAGTATCTTTTGTGTTCTGCCTAAAAAAAAGTCAAACAGGTTTTTAATGACTATAGGCATGACATTTAAACTATCAAACACATTTCATTATGGTTTTTTTAGTTTCAAATTGATTTTTAAGTTTTATTGTTTTATTTTTTTAAACATCTATCCCTTCCAGCCTTATTTTATTTCAGATCCAATATAGCGTCTCTACTCTGACTGAAATCCATATCGGGACAGTGTGGCATTGCTGTCCCACACCACCGGCCCACGTACGCACTCTGATTGTTTATCTGGTGTCTGCTGGATATTTATGACATACTTCGAATATTTTCATATTTTTCTGTAATTTTCCTGGATGTTGTCCCAATCTGACAAGCGAAAGAAGCATCCCACTCTTCCGTCTTCGTCTGCCTGTGTTCCAGATTTCCTGCCTTCTATTGTGGCTGCAGGGGGATGCTAACATCCTGGTTCAAGCCCTGAGGTCAAACCAGCACACTCTGTATCTCTCTTTCGGTCTCTGTGTCCATCTCTCCGGTTCCTGGTCCTGGAAACCTTTATCGTCACTTTCCACCCACTTTTTTTATCTCATTTGTCTAGCTTTTAACCGGAAACTTTTAACACCTACTGTAGTCGTCTGACCAGATGATGAGAAAGGATGACTTGTGCGTTTCATTTTTCTGTTGAGTGCTCAATTCTTAAAGTGACTGTAAACCTCATTTTACTATTCCATTGTGTGTTTGTTTTGTACATGTTAACTATCTGTAAAGTTACAAATGCAAAAATTCATGATAAAATTAGATCTCGTCTTTAACAGAAAGGAACTAAATGTGAATGTTTTTCAGACATGAGGAAAGACGCAAAGCAACAAAGTAATAATAAAACATAAAACTTAAACAATACAATTCATATTAGTCACATCACCAAACAAGGGTCTCTTTAACTAAATGGATGTTTGATGTAATTTTTACAGAAAACATTCTCGTAAAGGTAGTTTACTTATCTTGTGTTAACCTAATCAAACAGAATGTTTGGGTGACACGTGTTTTGGGAACTCTTGAATCTTTTGTTTAAGCTATACATGAATCATGACTGGGCAAAAACTGTGCAGTGCACGATGACTCAGCATTCTGTATTCGGTCTATTTTCATGTGCATGTGCTAAAATAAGTTATTAAATGTTAAGGCCAAAACAAAACCTTTAAGTTCTTTGACCCATTTATTTATTGCTTAGGAACCAATCATTTTAGTAGATGCTATGTATTTTATTTAAAATTATTTATAACATACAACTATTAGAAATAATTAAGTACAAATGGTTACCTATAAACACCAGTGATAACAGAAAAGTACAAAACTTACAGGAGGGATTTTATGAATTATATCGATTAGCCAGCAATATTCTTACATGTCAATCAATCATTGCCATTTGCATTAACATCTGTTGTTTTTGCAGATTCCTGTAGTGTTCACTGTAAATTTTCAGAACATTTTGCAGATCTTCTGTTTTGATCGTTCTGACACTCTTTCTCATCTCTATCCTCCTGGTCAATTGCCTGCCGTCCATCTGTACTGTATTTGCAAAGTCAGCAGCAGCACAGCAGATTTCCTCACAGCCTGACGTCTGTTCCTCCCTTGACTTTACTTCAGTCCTTCACCTTAATATACTTTCACTGTGCTGCTGAATTCTAAGTTTCATTTCGTCATCATTTACTCTCCCTCTTGTCGTTATTAATCTGTATGATGCTCCTCTACAGAACCAAAAGATGATATTTTGTAGAATGTTGGTTACTTGCATCTAATCACTTTTTGGTTTTGGATCTGTACTTTAGATGTGAAAGGGTGCAACTGACCTTCATTTACCAATTTTCTTCACAGTATCATCTTTTGTGATCTGCAGAAGGAAGTTGTGCAGATTTCAGATTAAAAGAGTAAAAGTAAATGGCAGAATTTTCATTTTTTGTTAACTATTTTAAACCGGGCCAAATTATTACCATTGGGTTTAATATCACTATGTTGAGTTTTGAAAGGTGCATTATAAATAAATAAACATTATTATTAGAATAATTTAATTATAACACATTTATTTTGTTTTTTATTTATAAAACATTTTCTTCAGTCAATAATTGAGTTACCATAATGGGTTTTGCTGACATTATCATACACAGGTCCTACAGTTAGCTAGCTATATCCTCCAGATTTGTTGGAACGGGCACTGAAGGAATGAACTCAGTGGTGTTTCCTGTCCTCTGATGAGAGGATGTACTAACTGAAGTGGCATATCCTGCACACAATAACACACGATTGCCCTGTTAGTACTGACGTATCACATCAGCCTCATATCACCTTCCTGTAAACCCTCAGAAAACATCGCCAGGTGTTCAAAATTATTTTCAAAGTCCTCAGATTGCTACAGGCACGTGATGTCACATCCTGTAGTACAGTAATCCAAACACACCAGTTGCTTTTGTTTTCTGAATCGAGGTTCTGGTAATGTCAGGGTGCAGTCAAATCTCACGTTTGTTTTTCTTCTGTGCTTTGTCAGTTTTGCCAGCCTGGTGGATGGAGGCTGTCTCGGGAGAGGAAACCCCCAACTTTCTTCACAGTGGTGCTGACAGACATTGATTCAGAGCGACACTACTGCTCATGTCTGACGTTCTTTGAGGCAGAGGTCAACCTGCAGGTGAGAAGGAGGTCATGTTTTCATTCCAAGCTCTTGTCAGGGGTCTCGGCTGCTCATACGATGAAACTGTGATGTTGTGGGCTTTTTTTCAAAAACTTTGAAACACAGAGACAAAACACTTAGGGTGAACACACCCAAATCACACCCACTACTTTAGATAATTCACCCCAAAAGAACAAAAATCATGTCATTGTTTACCTACCCTCTTGACATTTCAACTTGTTTGGCTTCCTTTCTAGTTGGTCTCCATTAACTTACATTTACATTCAATCATTTGCCCTACTCTTTTATCCAAAGAGACTTACAAATGATGCATTTAACCACAGAATACAAATCTAAGTGTAATAAAATGATTTACATTTTTTTAAAGGTTACAAAGAGGAAAGGGAAGAGGAAGAAAAGATAAGAACATAATTGGTTTTAATGGGTCAGCTCTTGGCCCATGCTTGTTTTGGGTTTCTGTTCATAAAATAGTTGATAATGGGGACCAAAGTATGTTCCTTTTTTTGTATTGTAGTAGGGAGGAACTCATACAGGTTTAGTATTACATGGTAAAAGTATTTTTATTTTAAGATGATGTATTCCTTTAAGGGGGTTCAATCAGTTCAAATTTAGGCCATTTTCAATTTGAACATTTTTTTCAAACTTGATCCAGGTCAACGTTCTCGGTCACGTAATAAATTAATTTTTAGAATATTGAATCATCAAATCCATCTTACAGATATGAGCCAAGTTATGTTTTGCCGTGGCCCATGTTAATTAATGGATCTATATCGTTTAAATATCCTTAACTCACCAGTGCAAACTGAAAAGACATGCCAAATTTAATCTAATTCAGCCCACAGGGGAGGCTAAAAAAGGATAATCTCTCAACATTTGATTTGAATGAGGAAGTTGAAATTCGGCACGCTTATGCTAGAATATTAAAATATTAGTTGGATAGATAAAAAAAATGATAGCCAGCAGCCAATAAAACTTTATCAGCCACTTGTAATTTATTACAGAGGGCCTCACTACAGGATCAAAAATAGCATTCTTTAATCCTCCCTACGTTTTTTTATGCGAGTTATTTACAATTGGACAACAAATGTATCCATACCAACCATTCTGCCAACTTTTTAACTTGGTCTTTTCAATTACCATCTGCCTTGACATTTTTTCGTACTATATTTCTATGAAGTTTTCGGACTTTATATAACAAACCACATTGAATTATAGATAATGTTTTCATCGGACTTACCTAAATTTTTCTGTGTTCCCTGGCATTTACTCTACAAACCCATTTGGAGGAAAGTTATGAAATGTGTCATGTTTGATCGTCTTGGTAAGAATTGCCCCTGATCTGGTTTGGGTTCTTCTTATGCCACTTAAGTTCAAAGATGTGTCACAGTATGCAGTTATTGACAATATTGAACAAATATTGAACAATGTTTAATCATAAATTAGAGATTTTAATTAAAGGTTGCATATAGCTAGTTATTTATAAATCACTATTGACTTCCATAGTAGGACAAAAGAAGACTAACATGGACGACAGGCGTGACCTGAAACCTTTAATTACAAACTTTTATTTAAATATCTTTATTTATCTTAATATTCTCAAAGTGCTTTCAGTTCTGTTCTCACTTTTAATTCAAAGTTATTTGATGTTTAGTCAGTAGATTTGGTGTCAAAGTTGATCTTCAGTTTGGTCTCCTGGTCCAGTTTGCCATCAAATGGGTACACAATTTTTTTCTAGGCAATGCTTTTTTGATTCTGTTTTCTAACTCGTGTTTCACCTCCAACAGGGAAAAATGGGATGTAATGTTGTGCAGTGGTTAAAGGTTTTGTAACAAACCTCACATATGTTGTTTCCAATCCTGTACTTAGCACCCATAATTGCTGCTTGTGGCTACGTTTGTCCTCTTTGCACTTTTGTGGTGTTTTATATGTGAATCCTTTTCATCTCAGTAATCTTTGCCATATGAATGGTTTCATAAAGTTTATAAAGGATTTTTAGTCATGAAATGCGTGAGTCAGGCTCAGTCCACTGTGGACAAATGAAACACTGGTTTGCTGTTGATCGATGCCTTCAAAAGACGAGTAGATGTTGAGTGATGTGGCCTCTACAGCTTTAAATAATTTTGGATGTTGCAACAGGCTCCTAAAAATGTTCAGGTCAGATGGGTTAAAACATTCTTTTGGACATCACAAAGGGACAGATTTTTTTTGCCACTTTTATGCATCACCGAAGCCATCTAGATTGTGTTTTACCTGTGGAAATGATTGTGGATGTTTAACTTCCTAAAGTAACATGTCTTGACATTCCACATTTAGTGACCTCTGCATTCCAAAAGCGTTCCAATCTAATGCACTACTCTAAACATGCTGGTCATGGTGACAAACAAACAAAGCATTTTAATGCTGTGAATCACATATATTTCATAAGCAGACCTTTGACCGTTTAACAGCCTTGAAGTGTAATTGGGTTTCCTCAGCCAATCACAGTGAATCAGTACATCCGCCACAGGAATCTACACCATTTACTGGACCAAATACAAAAAATTCTAGACAAAGAATGCGTAAATGGTCAATGAAAGCAGATTTCTTTGCATTTAGACATGAAGGGTTCCTTCATGTTGCGAAACTCTTTGGCAGGAACATCTTCATGTCAAAGTCATTGAGCTACGATGACCTCCAGCTGTTGGTCCTGCTATCTGGCCTTATGGGAGTCAAATAAGTCTCTCTCTCTCTCACTGTCTTCTTTATGTCTCTTGTCCTTGGTGGAAGACTGTTAATCTTCTTTATTTATATTGTGTCCTTAAGTACTGTGTCCTGTGGGACAAGGCCACCCATGAAGAGCACTTCATAGTGTCATTAGGCATATTGAGATTCTTCATCACAGACTCGCTGCCTTACTGTCTACAGACCTTTCCATCAATCTGATTTTGTCTCCTCCTCACTGTTGGTCTGTCACACACTTATCTGACATTTTTGATCTTCTGCCTCTTTCACTTAATGTCCGTGATAGCTTATCATCTCATTACTCTCTAGGGGTGTTTTGTCAATTCATTGATTTAAGTGGTTAAAAGTAAAGAGATCTCGGACTGTCACGTGTCTCTTATGTGTCCTGTTAGTATGAGAATTTAATGTTCATGCTCTTACACACTTGAGTTTGCAGGTTCAAACTAGAATGACTTGAATGTAAAAAAATCATAGTGAAACCCTGTGTAAATGACCAAAAATTGCCTAAAGGGACAGCCTACCAAAAATGGGAAACAATCATCATTTATTTAGACTCGCGTCATTCAAAACCTGTATATGACTTTTTCTTCTCGAAAGCAAAAACAAATATATTTTGAGAAATTGTTTTTTTATAAATTAAAATGGAGGTCAGTAATGTTTGGTTACCACCATTCTTGAAAATATCTTCTTTTGTGGTCTACAGAAGAACATCATTAGAGTACATGAAGACAGGATTTTTATTTTAAAGGGAACAGACCTTGGAATTTTTTTTTTTTTTTTTCGTGTGAATGAGCATCTTCAGTATATTGTAGACTTGAAAGTTCATCATTCTAACTGTTAATGAACTCCTTCTGTGTTCGTTGTTCAAGTGTCTGCAGAGACAAAGCCTCGTAAGAGGTTTTGATTTTGCCGAAAGCCTCACCAACGATCCCTCTTGTAAAAATGTAAAGATCACGACACGCTGGAAGATGTTTCTCTTCTGGGAGATGGGCAAAAGCAGCACTGAAATGTATTTTTTTCCTAAATAGAACCAAATCCTGCCAATAACGTTGAAATGTGTTTCCCATCTATGGGGGTATTTTAATCCTGTTCTCCCACTGATAAGATGCTGTGGATCTTGTGGCATGTTTTCACTGCCTGAGCAAATCAAATAGAGTCTAGTGCAGGGTTTAGATGAAAGGGTTTGGAGATGGGCACTGTTCTGCCTAATGCAGATTATTAAAAGCAGATGAGAGATCACTCAGGGGGCCAGACGTCTGTCTTACTTGAAGATGGTAGAGAAGTTTTATAAACTTTTTACTTTCTGTTCTTAGATGCAAACTAAGTATCAACATAAGTTTAATAGTATAGTATCAAAAAACATATTTAACAGAAATAACAATAAATGAAAGTTATCAAAATATTAATGATAGTGATGATAATGATAATATTTTGATATGACAGTAACAGTAATCAGTAATAACAATAGAAGTAATAATAAAGACAATAAAAACTAAAGATGGTGATGTGTACATAATATTTTGTGATGATTGTAGCAGTAATATTAATTATGTTAACAGTAATAATAGTAAAAATAGAAGTAATATAATAATACTGAATTGATGATAGTTTGTCATGATTGTAATGAATGATGTTGATCTTATTTTTGACTAGTCATTCTCCTGAACCCTGACCTTGCAAGCTTTGTGCATGGCTAATGCATAATTTTTTGTCAAAACCTTCTTAAATTCTTCTTAAAGCTGATCTTAAGTTTACCCGCCAAGCAATCTTTACACCCTTTGGACTTCTTGGACTTGTTTTGGTTTCAAAACTCTCTGGTCTCGGTCATGTCTTGCCTTCGGCTTCACAATGTCTTGTCGTGGTCTCAGCACTCTGGTCTTGGTTTCGGCCTTGTCCCATCAAAGTCATGGTCTTGTCCTTATCTTGACTGCCTCTGGACTTCTTGATCTTGTTTTGGTCTCAACACTCTCTGGTCTTGGTCTTGTCTTGCCCTCCTTCTAACAAAGTCTTGGCCTTGTCTTGGTCTTGTTAACCTATTGTCTTGGTCTTGCCTTGGTTCCCGGCCCCTCAAATTCCTGGTTTTGTCTTGGTCTCAACACCCACGGGTCTTGGTCTTTTCTTTGTCTTGATTTAGGTGGTCTCGACTACACTAGGTTGGTGTTATGCAGGTATACATTTTCCCTCTTTGGTGTATGGTACCAGTTTAAAAAGAGGTTTTAAAAAGGTTTTACTGAACTTAACTTGAAATTTTTATGACAAAAATATAAAAGCAACCAATATAGGGCCTTGAAAGATCGGGAAGTCCTTCAATACCCTTTAAAAAAGCGTCTAAGGGTGAGAACTCAAAAAGCTTTATGACAAAAAACTAATTCTAGTCAAATAGTGGCATAAATAGTGATAAAATTTAGGAAAATGCCTTTAGAGTCACAACTTAATTAATTTATTTATAGTTGCCTTACTCCATAGTTTTGAAGAGTTCCGAAATTAGTAGAACACAAATCTAAATAAAATCAGATTTGTTTCCAGACATTTAACTGGTACCAAAAATTGTTTTAGTATGGGTTCATTCAGTTTCTTTAATCTGACCTCTTGTTGTAACACATTTTTAGTATATTCATTGATGTAATCCGCCTTTTGTTCTGTAAGGTCACGCAGCTTTGTGAGGGGTGTAATTACAGCAATATTTCTTTTTTACACTGATTGCATCTTTTGACAGTTATTAAGGAAATTAAATTTCCCCGGCATACTCACATGGAGCTAATTTGATTTCGTACACATCATTCTTATCCTCCGAAGCAGGGCCTGTAATGCGAGACCGCTCATTCAAATAACACCTCCACCCATGGGATGAGACCCTCGCCCGAAACAACCCAAAACTAAGCAGATTTCCAAAGTTAAATCTATTTATAGACCGGCACCTCGACTTGCACCCGGCACGGCTCACTCCTCCATTCATTATGCACCTTATCTTAACTTTCTCCATCTTGCGCAGTAACTCTGTCAGTGCCTTGTCACCCTCGCTTCTGAAAGGTATGTAGGACCCCCTAACCCAATTTATATAATCATATGTTTCTTGAAAAATGGCAGCGCTGCCTGGCAGACCCGTGACTATTATCACATGTATTGAGTTGTGTTTTTGGTTCTTGGCGGGATCCGGATTCGGCTGGTATGTCGAGTGACGGTTATGGCGTACTCGCTTAGCCTGTCTACATAAACTTTGCTTTAGCTTTGATTCTGAGACATGTAATCGTGTCATCTTTATGCATTGTTTCCCAACAGACTCTCAACTCCTCAACTCAGATGATTATCGGTGGAGAATAACAGAATTAGGAGAAAAGTCCCCACAATCCCCTGAAAGACACACTGTTTGTCTATATTGAGGAAATGGAGGATTCTGGTTCTTTTTACTTTGTTTAAAGCCATTTGGTGTTCTTTGCTGCTCTGTTGGCGTCTGTCCGATGACTTAATTTCAAACATGATATTAAGATGCTTAAAGACTAAATACCAAGACTGTAATGTAATCTTGATAGACTAATGGAAGGGCTCTTTTGCTTAGTAATAGAATCGCCCACTTTTGTTTAGAGAAACCTTTTTATTCGTTTTTCTTCGACTCAGTGCCCTTAACAAATACTCTTGAAACTCATCCAGGAACTTCATTTGACCCAGAATCCCTATCCGGGAATCACATCCCGTTCTAATCTCATACCATCGGTCTATACGTGTTCGGCTTTCAGAGTACCTCACTGTGATGGAATGTTGTTAAGCACAGGCTTTTTTAATTATTCCTGTTTGTTTTCTGTTTCAGGGCTCAAAGACGCTGGAGGCCGATGGGGAAGGTGGTGAGGAGGAGGATGAGGAGGAAGAAGGCAACGGTTTGATACAGCCAGCTCAAGTCTTTGCACCCAAAAGTCTGATTTTGGTGACCAGGCTGGACTATCCAGAAATATTTAGGGTAAGGTAAAAGCCAAATACCTGGTTGTAGCAAATTTTTTGTAATATTTAGGAGTTTTAATGAACAGATTATTCAGAATTGAAAATGATGTCCTCATTTAAATATTTTTCAAACCTGTACAACAAAAGGTGATATTTTAAAAAGTGTTAACTTCCAGAAAACAAACATCATCAATCTCCTTTGACCTCAATGAGTAAGTCATTGTGAATGTGGGTTTACTGTAATCAGCATTCAATATAAAGGAAGGACAGTCTTACAGGTTTGAAATGTCAAGAGGGTGAAACATAAATATTTTTTGCAGATTCTTTTAAAACAGTTTTATTTGATTTTGTAGAAACTTGTGTTGTTCATTTGTTTTTATTTGTTGTCATATTTCATGTGGCTTCGTAAAAATCACATCAATAAACAGTTAAATTCACTTAATAAAATGTTTTAAAAACATGAATAAATATAAGATTGTTTATGCTGGAACGGTGGATGGGTATGGGTTTTTTTAAGGCCACCACTGGGAAGACTGTATTGATTGTCTAAACCCTTAAATCATTAGAGTGCAAGATTTATGTCTGCTGGTGGAATAAGATCAGGGATTGGAGAGGGGCAGGAAAACCACTCCATCCAAAGTTTCATGCAGAATGCTTTATGCTTGTGTTTTTATTGTTTTTCATATGAAGGTAGTTTTGGTATTGGCCTGCCTTTGTGGGTTTACCATTAACTGTGCCTAGGTATTAGGTAGTTGTTTTTGTTGGGAAAGTCTCAGATATTTACAGTTACGAATCATTTCTTTTCGTTTTCAGTTTAATAGGGCACTTTAAATTCAAGTCTGCTGGTATTTCCTGTCATTTTTACAGATATGAGTTCCACAAAATAACAGTGCTATTTTAGATTTATGTTATTCATGCAATTTATTTAATTTAATTTATTTTAGTAAGAATGACTATTGCTATTGGTCATACGGTTGACCATTTTAACCCTTATCCTTAAATATGTCTTTTATACTATAATAATTATAAAATGTGTAATCATTTTTTACATTTTTTTATGAACAAGCCCAAGCTTATAGAAACCAGAACAGCACACAGTTAAAATGTAGAAGACGCGAAAAGCGGCCACCTAGCAGCCAGTCATAACACCATTGCAACCACTTAGAATGGTAAAAAAAATGTCTTTGTTTATAAAAAAGCTTTTTTGTTATTTTCTCAGGGCTGCTTGGGCCTGATCTACACCGTGTACATTGACAGTCTGAATTTTCCTCTGGAAGGTTTGGTGGCCAACCTCTTCACATGCTTCGTTCCTGTGGCTGGAGGTTCTCAGGTCAGACATTACTTAACCAAATAATTCCTCATCTTTCTTGACCTTGACCTCTGTGGAGACTCGAGACGGTAGAGGGTTAGATGGTGTCCTGGGTGAAAAATATATCATGTATTATCTTTAAGGTTAGTGAGAGCAACCTAAGAACCTGTTATTTTTGTTCAGTGCAATAATATTACAACACTTTCTCTCCTGAGCATCCTCACTTTATTCTTCTTGTATATTTAGTAATTTAATAGGTCAGCTGTGATCAAATTTGCCCTCAAAATGTGTTTTCTCTTAAAACACAGCTTTAATATCCTCCCTTCTTTATTGTACACTGCACTCGCATAAATCCCAACCGAATGACTAAATCACACCAATAGTTGTTGTGTCAACGATTAACAAATTGCTTTCATGGGACAAATGTAAATACAGTTTAGTAGTATCCCATTTGAAATTCCCTAGCATAATATTTTTGTTAATATAATTTAATAATGTGTCCAGAAACCATTACTCTTCTTAGCTGTGCTCGGATGTCCCGATGATCAAACAAGATGTGGGTTGGTTATAAACACATTCATCTCTTGGAGTGATTTTAACTCCATCCTTTAGGAATTTGTCATGGGAATCAGAGGTCATATCAGGCCTCTGCTTTACTTTGCATTTGTCATGCTCAGTATTACATTCATTGGACTGGCCTTGTTTTAATCTTTAGGGGCTGTTATGATCTGACAAGCAAAAGTCCCACATGGGTGATGATAAAGATTAGACTAACCGTGTACTGTTTACACCCTTGTGAAAACTAAATATACTACAGTCAATTCAAAAACATTTCATTCTAAGAATGCTCAAAATCCATTGACATAGTATTTAATAAATGAAAATTCCCTAAGATTTTATTTGTGGTGTATTAAATTGGACTACCTTAAGTCTGATAAAAAGAAAAAGATTTAAAGAATATATTAAACAAGAAAAAATATAAAGATTTTTGATAAAATTACTCATTCAATGCATACAAATATACATTTATATATACAATATACATTTATTTATACACGCACACACGCACGTACGCACACACAGAGGCACACACAGATATATATAAAATCTATGAATATATTTATTAACACATTCACATACAACATTTGTTTGCATTAAATTAATAATTTTATTAAATATTAAATATAAATAATTATTGACATTTACACACTAGGGCATATTTTCTCAATTTAAACATGTTGATATGTTTTAAATTGTTAATGGTCTGCAATGGTTTACATTGTGGGTAGGGCAGCTAAAGTGAATCTGCTATTGTGACTGGTTAGTAGAGAAATGCCTTAGAATCTTGGCCTAACTAAGGTTTGTTATGTATAAACAGTTCACAATCTTAAATCATTTTTGAACATTTTAATGGATGTATGATGTAACAGGACATTTGAAAGATTTTATGCTTGGCTTTTTATAAAATTTATGGTGAAGTGAAGTGTGCATTTAAAGAAAAGGATTTATGATTTGAAAATTTCTACTGCTCTTCTAATAATATGCATTGGATATCACTTTACAATTCTGCTATTTTTTACAAGCCAATTACTTTTCGTTATGTTTTTCCATGCACTTTCAGGTGTACAACAACATTACAAACATTAAATAATTTGATCTTTAAAATCTACAGTAAATCTTGTTTTGACTGTTTCCTGGTAATCGAACAGAAAATATGTTTTTATATTTTCAGAAGCTGTTTTCACTGGGAGCAGGAGACCGTCAGCTCATCCAAACACCTCTGAATGACAACCTGCCAATCACCTGCAAGAGTGTAGCTCTCCTCTTCCAACAGTTAGGTGTGTACCTTATAATTATGTTTCAGTAGCGTACCATATAATGTCTGTATTTACAGAAACATATATATTTCATCTATGGCAGGCATATTTATGCAGACACCCCATGTCCTTTAAGGTTGCACTTAATGTCTCTTCCTGTAAACATGTTTTTGTGGAGAAGAGTCAAAGAGTCATTAGAGTGTACTGCATAAGATATGACCAGGGATATTTTTGTATTTTCCATCACTTAACTACATCAAAAACACTGTAAAAAAAAGTCTGTGACCTTGGCTAAAAAAATTATCATCGGCACACATACGGAATCTAAATGGAAAACATAAAATGCTCTGATGTACTAATACAATTCCAAAATTTTCACTCGTGACTCAAGTGGACTTTTAGCCTAAATTAAAAGTTCACCTACAGGTATTTTGATGATAGTTCGTACCCTAATCGCAGTAGCTGCCTAAGACCAATACAAGTGAATGGGTGAGGGTGCCAACGTTTTAAAAAAATCTTAATTTGTTCTCCAGAATAAAGAAAGATATGACAGTAGTGTGTGTAGAAATGACAAAAAATGTTGGTAGTAAAAAATAGATTTGTCATAATTTACTCACCTTTAAAGTTGTTTTAAACATTTCATCGGTCTGATGAACACAGAGAATATTTTTGAAGAATGCTTATAACCAAACCTCATTGAATACAATAGTAGGGGAAATTATGATATATTTTCCTACTATGATAGTCAATGGAGTCTAAGTACTGGTTTGGTGCAAGCATTCGTCCAAATATCTTTCTCTGTTTTCATAACATAAGGACATTTATACAGGTTTTGAACAACTAGAGTGAGCAATTCATGACAGAATTTTCATTTTTGGGTGAACTATCGCTTTAAGTGGTGCATCTTTATTTATGTATAAATATAAGCAACAAAAGTCAAACAACCAGTACTTAATTCACACTGACTAAGCTGTATTATTGAAGTTTTTATAAATGTTTCCAGTCTGTTGTTTCTATTTAGTTTTGTGTATTTATGTAAGACGAATGTTGTCAAGTACTCAATGACTTGGGATTGGCTGCACCTTGCGTTCTGTATGCAGAAAAACAGTTCCCACTTAAGATTCTCTCAAAACCTCTTGAGTGCACGCTTAGATTTGAAATCATTCAATCAAATGTGTTTGTCAGATTTTGTCACACATGGACAAAAATAAGCATAGCCTACACGTTTCTTATTCCGCAAGATGAAAATAATCTTCTCATTGTGAAAGAACGGCACTGCATTGCAGCCTGATGTAATGAATGTTTTCATTCTGGATGTCCTGTGTTCAGCTGGAGAAAAATGTGCAGTGTTTGAAGAGACACGCACACAGTCATTCACATACACGCACACTTTTATTGCTGATATGGTATGTATTAAAATAATCCAGATGTGGAACAGTCCTTGACATTTGGTCGGCCCATATGTATACAAGCAAAATGGGTGGCGCAAACTGAAAGCATGAGGCTGTTCTTTAACATAAAAATTATTAATCGGTTAGATTTCTTTACATTAAATATGTATCATTTAATTCAAGTCATCTCATCTTTGCCTTATTTTTATTTTAAGGCTCTGACATGATTTATTTTGGCCTAAATTATACTTTAACTTTTTGCTCGAATGTATTTTATGTAATACGTTTTTTTTTTATAAAAAAAACTTTTCCTATTATAACTTTTCCTTAATATAATAATAAAAATTGCTTAGATGTTGAATTGCACTATTAAATATTATGGTCCTATTGGTTTTTATTTACGATGAAAGGAATTTATTTTTAAAGAATGCATTCTCATATTTTATTCATCACTGTTTTCCATCATTCACAAGATGTTTTATGTTGGTTTAGGTATGAGAAACACATTTATGGATGCCTGTCGCCACCATGAGTGTCTACTCTTTGTCCTCGAATAGAAAGTTTACAAGTTGTGTTGAACGATGGCCATAGTCTTTGACCTAAAAAGTATAAGTAGAATGCCAAACAGTGTTTTATGATAACACATTCATGTCATTTCTCATTCTTCTGGCCTTGTAGTGCTTGTGAGATTAGTCTTAAAGGGACAGTTCATCCACCGATGATGATTCTGATTTAATGTCCTATCCCTTGGGGTTTTTCCAGACATGTTTTAACTTTTCTGGTATCCTAAAACTATGACTATCATAGTTCTTTAGTTTCATCTTTTTTAAGAGTTTCAGTATACTTCCTGAAATCCAGAGTTGGTATTTGGTTGAACTGTTTTTTTTTTTGCATAGGGGTTTTGTTAACAATCTTAGGTTAATTATATGTTCTGCTTCGTATATCAATAGTTTTTTTTTAAAGACACAGGCTTAGCGTTTGTCCTTGCTTTAAATTTTTTTTAGGGTTATTCATTACCTGTCTTTACATTTCTAGTTGCATTCCTTATAAATAGTATTAATATTACAATTGTATTCAATGTTTATGTACTTTAATGAGATAGTTCACCCAAATAGGACAATTTTGTCATAAATTTTCAAGTTGTAACAAACCGGTATAAATATTTTTGTTATCTTGAAGTGGAGGACACAATAGTGGAAAAACTGGATGGTTCCCAAATGTGTCCCAGAACTCTTAGTTTTCCTAAATTTATAACATCAAAATGTTGCTTTTTTAATTATACAATTATTATTATAAAATAAAAATTAATTATATAATAACATTTATTTGATTCAAAAACTTTTTTTAAATATTCAATACTTTTTTCTAATATTTTAATGATGACCCAGAACTGCAGTTAAAAACATTCTTCCAAATATCTCCCATTACGTTTAACCAAACAAAATATTATACAATTTTGAACATCTTAAAGGTGGCTTTTTTCCTCTTATCCTGTAATACCACAACATCATGTCACTTCATCCTTCACAAAGGAGTGACGACTGAGCACCGGGCCCTTGGCCTGTCTCTCACCACAAGTTGTGGAGGAAAACGTGTTTGTCATTATAAGTCAGACTGTTTATCATTTGTTGTTTTCTCTCTGCGTGGGTCAGAAATATGTTGCTCTTCAAGTAGATAAGTGAATTCCAAAAGGTCACGGAGTTCTAATGAATGTGAAATACGATTATGAAATGTGTTGTTGTGAGGGATGACACTGACATTCCAAAGCATGACATGTTTGGCATTTTTGTGGAACTACAGTGCTCGCGAGAGTTTATGGTATCATAAAGACATAGCTAGAGGCCTGAAAGCAACATGTAAGGACACCCTGGCAACATAGCAACTCCTTAGCAACTGTGCAGAATCCCTCATTTCTTCTAGAAAACAAAGTAGTCTAGTACTCCCTTTTATGGTTTCACATGTTTTTCAGAAGGCTCTATGAACTTTTAAAACCAGCGCTTGGTGGTTGAATAGAATGACAAGCATGCAATTGACTTCATGTTCCCAAACATTTCCTCCTCTGTTTGCTTATTGGATGGATTCAGGTATTCGGTCAACAGGACACACAATGTGAATTTTCATATCTTGTTCCTGTTTATTGGTGCATATCAGAGCTTGACACAGACATAATGGAAACACTGACCCTGCCGAGCGGCGGATACGTCTGTTAATGGCTCTCTGTCTCCATTTCTGTCCAGTTTGTGATTAATAGCCTGTGTGGTATGTTGATGACAAACAAAAACAGGAACTGTAAACTTTTATCGCTCGCTTGCTCTCTCCTCCGACTCCTGCTGAAGAGTTTCATTTCACATCTGTCAGTCTTGAGCATTTTCACATTATCACTTTTTGATTTAGATTGATGTGCGACATGGAATTGGAATTGAAGTAGAAATCCTGTGTGGAGATATTCAAATTTGTCTTTTTGTTGTGTGTTTATGAGGGATTAGGTTGAGACAGTTGTGGTCAGGTGGTTAGAGAATTGGTAAGTAGGAGGTTGCCGGTTAGATTGTCTCTGCAGTACTTTGAAAGTAACTTACAGTAAAACTGCTATACCTGTACTTCTATAGAATCCTCTTTGTTTGAAACAAAGTTGTTTTACCTAGCTCAAATGATGTCTAGCTTACGAATTGCATTTTGAATTATATAAACTCAGTTTAAATTAAAAACACGTCATTTTAAACCTGTCGTGCTTTCTTTGCATGCAAAACACAAAGGTGATACTTTGAAGAATGTTTGGAACAAAACATCGTCTTTTTATTGAATTGTGGTGAACTATTTCAGGATGAAGTTGCTTGAAAAGTGATGAAATTAACTTCTGTTGTTTGTAGACAAAACCACAGACATTTCTCAAAATATCTTCTTTTGTGTTTCACAGAAGAAAGAGTCTTATACTTTATACTAAATGATGAGTTCTTATTTTTGGGAAAAATTTCCCTTTGTCCTCAAATTCAAATTTGTTCAACTTACAAAACGATGGGCTTATTTTCTATTCCAGGAATCCAGAACGTTCTCAGCCTTTTTTGCGCGGTTCTTACAGAGCACAAGGTTTTGTTCCACTCCTCCAGCTATCAGAGGTTAGGTGAGGCCTGCCGTGCCTTGGAGTCACTCATGTTTCCTCTCAAATACAGGTGGGTCATTTTCAATAGTTAGAAGAACTGACCTTGCATTATCTTAATTACACAATCTAATTTCTTTAACAATATCATTAAGATATCCAGTTAAATTGAGGAGTATTTTGGACACTGCTGTGTCTAATGAAATGAGCAAAGAACATTTAAATGAGTGCATCCCTTTGGGAACTGAAAAGTGATAGTCGTTTATTTTTTAAATAGTTTATTTTTAGGTTCTTGTGTAACAGTGTTCTATTTATGTGCTGAATGAGAACAGTTTGCGTTTAACATCTGCTGATTATTCGTCACGATGATTATGGTTGCCTAACATTCGTTCTGACCGCAGTTACCCCTACATACCCGTCCTCCCATCCCGACTGCTGGAGGTGTTGAGCTCACCGACGCCCTTCATCATCGGCGTACACTCCATGTTCCAGAACGAGATCCAGGAGCTGGTGAGCTCACAGGCCTTACAGGACAATATTTCTGGAACCGCCTTAAAACATGTGCTGTTCCTTGACTCATTTGATCGTTTTGATGATTTACTTTTTTTTGTCTTCAGCTTGATGTGATCATTGCAGATCTTGATGGAGGTACAATAAAGATACCGGAGTGTATACACCTTTCCCAACTGCCTGAACCTCTGCTATACAATACTCAAAAGGCACTGTCCATGGTAAATAATACTCCAACATAATCCTTGTGCTTACTCAGAAGGATGCAGCAGTTTGGCTGCTGGGAAAATCTTAAGAGTTTTATTCAGAGTATATTTAAAATGGTTCACAAATCATGTATTTTAATGTGCATGTAGAGTAGTATTAGTTAAACTAGTAAACGTGATAGCAATTGAACACAAAAAAAATTTAAATGTTAATTTAGCAAATGTTATTTTGCAAATAAACTCTTTATTTGTAAAATAATAAGCCTGGTTATTATTGGTAACTAAACCTAGTAAAACTCAAATGAAAAAACATTCCCAAATATTTTCAAAATCTCATAAACATAATCTGAAAGAAAGACCCTTGAGACCTGACTAATGGTCAACCACCCAAATCTATTAAAACAACTTCAAAATAGCATCACATTAAAATACATCCATACATCCTGAAAAACATCTTTAACATCCTTTCAAATAAAATACATTTTTGTAATAATTTATGGTTCTACTTATGACACAGAAACAAGACACTTTACCTATAAATAAACATAATAACAGATTTCATTATGTTTCTTCAAAAGCTAATCTGCACACAGTTGAGTAATGATTCTGACTGCAGGCATTCCATGAGCTATATTTGTACCATTCTCCTCCCTCCCACAAATAACCGGATGTTTCCTCACTTTTGTCTTCCAGGTTTTGCACCCAGATCTGGAAGTAGCAGATAATGCCTTCCCTCCCCCTCGTTCTGCTCCCTCTAACCTCAAACTGCTGGTAAGACCACCAACACCTGATTCATCCATGTGCTTTTGCAATTGTTTTTTCACCTAAAATTTCCCTAACGAGAGGTGTGCCTGTCTCATATTAAGCTTTGCAAACATGCATACAATAAAGGGGTTTTTACTCCCTGCACGTACACCATTTATTTTAAGACGCGCGAAAATCTTTATCATGACTCATGCCACCCTCAGATGTTCATCTGGCAGTGTTTAATTTCTTTCCTCCTGTTCTGCCGATCTTTGTGCTACAGGATAAAGAGGTGAGGGCCGTCTTCCTGCGCTTGTTTGCACAACTCTTCCAGGGCTACAGATCTTGCCTGCAGCTCATTCGCATCCATTCCGAACCAGTGATTCACTTTCACAAGGTGAGAGAGATGCTGATTGTCGAAGTCACATTTTCTTTCAGTGCCTTCTTTTAGACCGTGAGACACCATTTATCTTACCTGAATTAAAGACAAAAATGACTTTCATTAAAATATTTTTTTGTTTTCTGCAGAAAAAAGAAAAGCATACATGTTTGAAATTAAAAAAGGCTGAAGAAACGTTTTGTTAAACTTAAAATCTATTAATTGCTCCTGAAGTTAACACAAAAGAAGATATTTTTAAGAAAGTTCATTACTGAACAGCAGTGGTGCACATTCACCCATTGTTTGAACACAAAACCAATGCAGGTGAATGGATGCCAGCTCCCGACATTCTTTAAAAGAAGAAGATATTTTGATATCTTAATGTTCATAGCTGAACAGCAGCCTCACCCATCCACTTTTTTTAAGATCACAAAACCAATGCAAGTGAATGGATGCCGGCTCTCAACATTCTACGAAATATCTTTTCTTGCGTGCTGCTGAAGAAAGTCATGCAGGTTTGAGATGACATTATAAAAATTAACATTACTATAAGTCTTACCTTAAGTGAACACAAAGTAAGTTATTTTGAGGAAACTTCATAACCAAACAGCAGTGGCATCTACTTATTGTATAAACACAAAACAAATGTAAGTGAACATTCTACGAAGTATCTTATATTTACAAAACATTTTTATACTTATTTTTAAGCATAAAATATTTACCTTAGCACGTTGGATTTAAGAGGCAACTATTTAAGATTCATCTCTACATAATGTCAACGCTCTGAAGAGCTTTGTTATAAATGCAATCGCCCGTGTAGACGGTATCACCAGATGTTTGTTTAAACAGAGCGTCCCTGTAATGAACCATATAAAAAAACTATCCAGCTTACATTTGCATGTGTTATTTCACCTTGTTTTTGTTTGTGTCGTTCATCGTCTCCATGACAATGTCTCGCTACATCCCTCCTAAAGCACCCCACATGGCTCAGATTATCCAGCAAGAATGCTTTACTTCTCCCAGTTAACCGAGCATCTGCTGCCAAACGCTTCTTATTTACCAGCACGCTCATGACCTCATAAAACAGACGATCGGTTTAAAGTAAACACATGCCCACCTCCATCCATGTGTCTGGTGATGCAGATAACAGACATCTTACTTTGTTTTATCTGAAGGTTGCTTTGTTTATAAAAATCTCTCTGCATCATTTGAAATCAATGCGGCTCGCAGGCTTAAAGTGTGCTAATGCTGACCGGATTGAATTGAATTGCTAACTTTCTTTTTCAAAGGCTGCCTTTCTGGGCCAGCGGGGCCTGATCGAAAATGACTTCCTGACCAAGGTGTTAGATGGAATGGCCTTTGCGGGCTTCGTGTCTGAACGTGGACCTCCTTACAGAGCCTGTGATCTGTTTGATGAGGTGCAGTATCTTCTATTGTTTTACCAACAAGTCCATTTTGTGTTTTATATGTATAGAAGAATTCAAGTAGAGATTTTATTTTTAATAATCCAGTAATTCCATATTGTGACTCCTACTGTCCCATAAAAACATGTTTTTTTACAACAATAGTCCATATGGGTTTTTAAAATGATAAAACATCAAAACTGGATTGAATCAGACCAAATATTTACACTTTTACTAGGTAACTAAGTCTCAGTCCTGGAATGACTCATTTTAACTGAGTGAAATTCCAGCTATTGTTTTGGTTTATGTTAAATCAATCACAGAATGATGTTTTTTAACTTCAGATTCATTTGGTTTTGAATTAAACTGTTGTGTTTGTGTTCTTCAGCTGGTTGCAGTAAATGTCGAGTGCTTTAAGGAGGAAGAGGCGAGCCTGGTGAAGTTTCAGAAGCGCTTGAGGGAGTTATCTGAGCAGCTTTATAAAAACGTGAGCTCCTCGTATCATCTCACAGTCATTTCCTCTAACTTTTTGTGTAATATTTTGCTCCATTTATTCTCACGTTCCCTAACAACTTCATTAGTGAGACTTCAAGACCCCTTTACTGACACCAAACCTGAAACCTTTGTTCAATTTGCATTCATTGTATTCTTGTAGCAAGCCCTGGAATGTCTTCATTTTTAAGTGATAGTTCACCCAAAAATTATAATTCTGTCACAAATTATTCTCTGTCTAGTTGTTTGAAACATGTAAATGTATTTATTTGGTTGAACGGGAGTCAAAAGTGTCCCTCTCTATGTTTTAAACCTAAAGTACATTCTTTAAAATATCTAATTTTGCCCGTATTTCTTTTATTTTGTTCACAAGATCGAAGAAATTTATAGAGTTTTGTAACTCAAATGTGAGCAAATGATGACTGAAGTTGTATTTTTGGTTGACTTATATCTTTAAACATACAAATAAAAGACTGTCTGATTCAATAAAACAAGAATAGTAACATTTGGAACACTTTGTACGATAAATGAAAACAAAAGCTGTTGCTGTTAAGTTATTATGTTAATATTAAAAATTATTTATAAGTTGCTTTGAATTGAGTCTGCTAAATGAACAAATAAATGTCCAATTCCCTTGGAGAGTGGGTAAGCGATCAACACTAAATCCACTTTGTTTCGATTTTGTGTGCTGGTGGTTTTTGCTTCCCAGGAGATCCCAAACCCCCACATGGCGTTTCAGAAAGTGCCAAGACCCACTGAGGGCTCACACCTGCGGGTACATGTGGTGCCCTTCCCTCTGCTGGAGGATAAAAGGGTGGAGGATTTAATACAGGAGGGCCTTGCCAAACAGCACACTGTGACCAACAGCACCCGTCCAGAGAGGAAATGCGTGGTGCCCGCTGGACCCCCTGTTGGTAAGTTTAGCCGAAAATGCATATAAAAAATATATTAAATTACCCATTTTATTTATGACTAATAACTTAAATGTTTTGTTGTCAGAAGCCACTGTAACACAGTCTCTCCCCTATCTTGTATCATTGTCATGCAGCCTCTATCATGGGCAAAGCCAGCTCAGTTTTTAACAGCGCCCGAAGACTGGAAGTGGTGCGGTCGTGTATCGGCTTCATCTTCGAAAACAAGACTCTTGAGACAGAAAAGGTGATTCTACATTTCTGTAATGCTAGAGAAACTAAAACAATATTTGCATGCATATCTGGAAGGAGACTGCATGCAGATGAACTTGTGTTTTTACCACGATAAGCAAAGCTCTCCATCTGTAGCTCGTACAGACGTAGGTGGGAAAGAGGTGAACAAACAGTCACACATACTCTCTTAATTTCCTGCTCTTATCACAAATCCAAACATTATTTTAACATTAACCAAGACCTGTGTGTCTAATCTTGACATTATTTAAGCTAAATAACTCAGCGTAAATTACCTGTGGCCAAGGGAAGTTCCTTCACTTATGTTTTTCAACTTGGGAGCCTGGCCTTGTTTGCGATCTGTCTCCTGTGGTTTGTGTTGGAAAGGCACTCGGCTACCTGTGCGCATTAACTTTAATTAGATATACGATTCGCTCCCACGTCCCTTTATGGCTGTAAAAGTGTTTGGCTTGCCGGCTTACTGCTACCGTGCACCAGTAAATGCATTACCTCCATCGACCTGAGCGGAGGCCGTCGTCTCCGTCTAGACTTAAATCTCATCAATAACAATCCTTCTGGAATTTTAACTATGGGTCAAAGGTCAACTAGCTGTCTTGAAACCTAGCGCCCTTTGCATACATGTATACATCACTTTCGTCAGCTCAATGAACATGTTTTTTTATCAATGAATCAACAAAAAAAAATTCTGCAGGCGCTCCCTGCGGCTCTTCGGGCTCTGAAAGGAAAAGCGGCGCGTCAGTGTCTGACAGAAGAGCTCAGGCTTCATGTGCAGCAGAACCGTGCCATTCTGGATCATCAGCAGTTCGATCATATCATCCGCATGATGAACTGCGCTCTTCAGGTAGGTATCACCAGATCTAGATAAAATATAAGAATTGATCTTGATCTATGAAAGAAAATGCACAGTTAGTTGCAAAATACAAATTGCCTACAGGAGATCTGGAAATAAAATACAGCAGTCCAACAAAACTCTCAGATTGTAGTTTTTTATGCAGATAAAAAATTTGAATACAAATTTCTTTACAAACATTTTGCAAAGACAATTTAAAGAAATGCTTATTTCCTAAGCATCTCCGTTGGCTAGGGTTTTAAGCTATCCCCTTGCTTCAATGTTTATATCATCGTGTGTTGATAAAGCCTTAACTTTTTTTTACATAAAATAAAATCAGTAAAAGTCTCATTGCATTACAACGATTCACATCACTTTATTTGACCTGTCATTTGTTTTATTTGAGGTACAATTTTGCTTAAATTTTTTAAGTTTGTAACAGTAATTTCTCTACATTCAAGAATAGGGGTTAAACGTGATGTTTTAAGAATTGCAAGTGTTGTTTTAATATTCTTTATTGTTAAAGTTTTAGTTTCCCCTAAAATTAACTTAACCTTTAGTCAGATTAAACTTGTTTTACTCTCTTTCTTTTGCAGAACATTTAAGATATTTTAGAGAATGTGTTGATAACAGAAACATTCAATTTGTTTCGATAGCATTGCTTGTTTGTACATGCAATAGAAATCAATGCTTACAACTGTTTTTTGATACCAACATTTGTAGTGGTCTACAAATTATATTGGTGTTAAATGATGAGAGACGAAGTAAATGATGATAGAATTATTAGTTTTCTGTGAGCTTTTCCTTCAAATACAGTTATTTTTCCGTGAATAAGAAGCACAGCCTAGTTTTGCTGGTTGCAGAGAGAAAAATGTTTATAATCCATGTTAAGCAAATGTCTTTTAAACGTTCATGCCTAACCATTAAGTATAAACCGCAAATTTCCATTTAGGGAGAAGCCAGTGCTCTTTGTTCAGCACTTAAAATATTGCCGAATAGACCATCTGAAAGCGTCTGTGACGTCAAGTAGAACATTACTTAAATACAATGCCTGTAGGTTTTCCAGAAGAGGAACGGATGAGATGAGTACACATCATTCAGTACAAAACAAACATGTCCAAAGGTAAATCGAAGCAGGTCGTTTAGTCTAGAAATGTTCCAGATTTTTCATATTTCTGAGCCAGCCTCATGCATGTGCGTAGTCTCAATTTATCACACGTGATTTTTGTTTTATTGCACTTATAATACCCCTTGACTACGATTGTTATGAATTATTTTCTTAAATTTAAGGTGCTCTACATGCAAGGATGTTCAGTAACTCTACTTCCTTTAAAAGGGCGGTTTGATGTGATCTGAAGTTGTCTGGGCTCTGCTTAACCACATCTCTTATATGTCACACCATGAATTATTTTGTGTTGGTCCATCACATTCCTGTGTAAACTATCACCTCGCCATTCATCAGAGAGCAAAGCTAAGTCCCACTGGTAGTTCCTCATGTTTTACAGCTTCATGCTGGTATGGTCAGGGAGGTTTTAATGATCCTGTGCAGTTTAAACAGAGTCAATGGACATTCCAAGCATACTTTGGGCAAAATACAAGCCAGCTAAAGTGCCAATGCAGAGTTTTAAATTAATAAAAGTTTACGTTTGTTTACGTCATAAATTGTCCTTTGTAGACAGAAAGGATTCACGTGCACTGTGCATTTACTTCGAAGAAGAAACGCATGTGTTATCAGACATCAGGGTCTGTTAATCGAGACGAGAGGCAGAATCAGTCAAGCGCGTCGGACCCAAGCGAGAGCAATTTCATGCAGACTTCCAGAAACCACTCAAGGACAAACTTTGTTTTTCATCAGAGAAAACAACCTGACATGAAACAGGGATGACACTGATATCAATGCTCTGCGAGTGCTTTGTGATGTCATAAGACACTCTTAAGTCTTTTAAGCATCAACTTTAGCTTTATAGGGTGTAGGGCCCACAAAAATGGCAGCAGTTTGGTCGAAACATTGAGCACCAATCAGGGTTTAAGTGTTACTGGAAATAGATGTAAACAAGTTTGTATCAGTCCACCGGGACTCGAAGTTACGTTTACAGTTTTCTAGACTGTTACGATGAGTGTTTCTAAATAAGAACTAATGACTGGACTTGACATTATTTGTAATGTTTATGGCAACAAAACAAGAATTTGGTTAAAGACATGTTGTAAACAAGCGGACGGTCAATTTACACGATTAGTCAGATGGCATGTTCCTATCTAGCAAACTGATTACACATTTTTTTTGTGCCTCTGTAACTTGAGAAGAATGTTTTAAGAACCTGCATATTTCTGAATAGTTTGTCATGATTCAGTTTCTTGTGTGGCGCCCATGGATGTGTCAATGAATATGACATAGATAAGCTGTAAGACAGAAATAGGCGATTACCCACTAACTGATTTCATATTTCATTGCGGGCGGATTTATCACCTCTGGCAAAATGACACTGAGATTCATCTGCAAATAGCAAAGTGTTCTTGTGTTTTTTGTTACATTTGCACTAAATATTGCATAGACCAGATGTTCAAAACAGATGCCGTATGTTTCCTGTTTGTGCTTGGATACACTAATAGTCTCACATTTTTTGTAACGTCTTCTCAGAAAAACAGAAAAACTCTTTGTTCATTTATTGTTAATGTGTGAGCAATGCTATAATTTTCCAACAAAAATTAGATTTTTTTGTAGTAAAATAAAAATAAAATGGCAGGGTGTTTAAATATAATATATTTAAATGCTTATTTCATTTACTGTAGCTGCCAAAATCTAGATCGTAAATATTTTCCGACATGAATCATAACATTTATGTAAATCATAGTCTAAAAATAGTAAAATAGTAACTAGACTGTATTTGTTGTTGTCTGCTCATCTGTTTGTTATAATGTGTACACAGTTTTAAATGTTGTTTAAACACGACCGTGAACTCAGGCATCTGGACTGTTCATCTGTTGGAGGTGAGCAGGTTTGCGCGTTATGTGACAGATGCTGCAGTCACGGACTGACCCTTAGCATCACATCCCTTCTTTGTAAAATTTGAAGCCTAATTTTATACAAACTTCTCAGAAGAGTAGCCATTCTTTTTACATTACTATCAAAAATGCCCATAAAGTTTGTTTTTAAACCCTAATATGATGGCAGAGTTAATGAACTGTCTTGTACTGTACTTATCTCCCCATGCAATAAAATTGAAGACTTATTGTTTTTAAAACAAGCTCATAACAAGCCTTTTAATGAGTCTCATAGGCATATTTACACAAACCTGTTTTATTCTGCAGCGTTATCCGTCCAGCTGTAGCTGATTCTGAAGACGAATGTTGAGCAAGCCCAGCAGAGGTCTGGCATGGTGTGATGCAGAGATGCACTATGGCATCTCAGTCATTTCCTGTATGGCGGGGTTATAGGCCCTGCTTTATCGACGGGGGGCCTTTGCAAATAATTACCCTGCCTGTCACTCATAGATTTGTTTTATGCTATGAGCTCTTCAGATTCAGTATATAGGCTGGTAGTTTATTTTGGTTTTGTTTTTTACTGAAGGTTTTGCTCTAAATTAAAGGGTTAGTTCTCCCTAGTATAACAATTCTTCCTTTAAAATAAATTTTATCATGCTAGTGAATATATATATATATATATATATATATATATATATATATATATATATATATATATATATATATAGGCTTTTATTTGTGTATGTTTAGTCTTAGAATGCTATTTTAAATATTTTTTTAAAGATGACAGTATGATTAACAAATATAGTTTACTTAAGATATAATTATAATAAATTAATAAAATAAACTTACAGAATAATTATAATATAAATATTTATAAACAAAATGAAATAAATATGTTTCAAATATTTATTCTTTAAACTTATTTTTAATAAAATATAATTTAATTTATTAACTACAAATTTGAATCTTGTTTAATTTTAATAAATGTAGATTTTTATAAATGCAAGTTATTTATTCAACCTTTTAAAAATAAAAATGTTATTTAAAAGTGTATTTATAATTTGTTTCAGTTTATATGTGAGGCAACCTCTAAATTATATAAATAGTTAAATAAAACAATTTGAAACAAGATGTATGTGAATATTAAATCAATGAACTATTTTCTTTAAGTTTTAAAATTACATAACATTACATACATAATTCACATTCTTTCCACATGACAGCATGTGCAACATTTTTCGTGCCCGTCTTTCTACTCTCTGTTTCGCCTAGAAGACTCTACTATTAGAGTGTTACAATTATTACAATTATTCAGTTGTTGCAAACTATAGCCATGGTCACACTTGTAATATTTAATTATTTTTATATATTGTAATATACTGATTTGAAACAATAAGTGCTGATATGGTGAATTAAGACATTCAACATTTTTGTGGATCTGTAGATATTTGGAAATATGTGTTGTAAAGTAATCTTCACAAATAAATTAAGTTTGTTTTTATTAACAGATGTTTATTAGCATTGCTTGTCAGGTTTTCTCAAAAATTATGTTAACTACAATTTGGTGCATTTAAAATTGAAAACCGAATGTTTCCGATTCCAAGCACATAGATCTCAGCCAACATGAGAAATGATGCTCTTTACACCCCAATTTCCATTCATGCATACTGGCTGTCTTTAAAACCTTTCCTAGAAAGTATCCAAAATAGCGCTTTTGTCCTACAGGAAGTTGACATATAACGTCTTCCTGCTCCAGCAAGCACTATTTTTTAGCAAACATATGAGTCAAACAGGATGCAGATGAGTCACATCATATGACCGTGTAGCTCATAGCAGATCAATAGGGAAAGACGTGTCACATTCCACACTATTGAGATGGCTCACACTCGTACAGGAGCACGTACAGTATGTCTTGCAGTGACACACAGACACATGACATCCTCCCTCATTCCATGATGTGTGAGTAAAGTTTCATGCGTGCTGGCCAGCAGCAAACAGACATCTGATTGACTGGTCATCTCGTGTGTGTTGTTTTTATGTATGTGTTTAGAGAAAAATAAACATGCACGGACGAATAGTTTCAAAATAATCAAATTAAAATATCAATATTTATACTGAAGGAGATTACCGATAAATGTTGAAAATTGTGCTGGATGTTTTTTATTTTTATTTTCATCAGTTTTATGCAGTTGCTTGTATGTTAAAATACATGAATACATACATCCATAGTTTGTCCTATAGTTAAATTTTTTTCTAAAGTTATACAAAAATTATTTAAAAAAACTGTATAAATACCATAAACCTCATATTAAAATAGTTAAATGTAATGTAGGGTGGCCTTAATAGCAAATTTTGTACAGATATGCCCCCCTGGACATCACTTTTGGATACTACTATTACAACCCAATACCGGCAATGAAATATGCTAAACAAAACCCTAGTACCCATATAGAAACCCCCTAGTAACCAACTCTGCAATTTCTGTTGTTATAGACTACTTTTTTCAGAGAATAAAACTTCCCTGTGAAGTCATGGCCTAGTGGTTGGAGAGTTTGACTCCTAACCCTAGGGTTGTTGTTACAAGGCCCAGTGCCAGCAGGCAATGACTGAAGTGTCCTTGAGCAAGGCACCTTACCCCTGTTTGCGCTGCAGTTATAATTGGCAACTGCATAATACTTGTAAGTAGCTTTGGGTAAAAGCGTCAGCCAACTGAATAAATCTAAATGTAAATGTAAGTTTCGAGCCGTCAATACCATGACTTAAGTGCCCTTGAGCAAGGCACCAAACCTCCAACTGCTCTCCCGACGTCGCAGCATAAATGGCTGCCCACTGCTGTGTGTGTTCACGTTTGGTGTGTGTGTTCACTGTTGTTTGTGTGCACTTTGGATGGATTAAAAACAGAGCACGATTTCTGAGTATGGGTCACCATACTTGGCTGTACGTCACATAAGTTCCTTTAATGACTTTGCTCAGAGTTAATTTTCGTTGATAAAATTGTTTTCTCGGTATGAAGGAATTTTCTTCTGGCAACTGGAACAATGGTTCAGTTCCAAACCTATATGTTCCACCTCAGCCAGCGGGGAAAAGAAAAAAATGCTTTACGCTGCAGCACTGTTGGGGTGTCAGGCATGCTTGTGCAGAAATTTATATTTTATATTTGCACTGTCATTGCATTTAGATGTGATGCAAAGATTGGGAACAGAGAAGCGCTGGGTTATGTATTAAAGTGCAGTCATGTCTGGTTATGATGGCAATCTGTTTCACGGATCCATGCATCCATTATATACATTTGAGTGCATTTGTGTAAAAATTGGAACATCCTTTACAGCAAATCTGGTACCTTTTTACTGGCCTATTAAACTGATAGCTAATCTTTCTATTAACAAGTCGTGTCATCTGGCTTTGACTATTTCCAAGAATCTCCTACAAAACATAACACAAGACGTGAAGATTTTTTTGTTTTGTCCGGTTCGACACTATCATGTCAGCTAGGAATGTAAAATACGAAATTGTAATATTGGAAAAGCATGACACTTATGTCATGGCACAATTATATAACGTATTAGAAACATATGCCTGAAATGTCATGCTTGGTTTCAATATAAAACCACTGACCCAGGATATAAATCAAATAACAAACAGATCGATCAAAGTTTAAATGTGCATGTTTTCTGTGTTTAACTTAAATAGCATGATCAACATCAAATCTTATGACAAAAAATATGACAAATATTATGTTTTGGCTACTGTGATGTACTGTCAAAACCTGTTGTATAATGCAGAAAATAGCAAGCTTAAGCTCTTAGATCAGTGATATCATCTAACATCTCTGTGTGTGTCTGTGTTTTCTCACAGGATTGTTCAAGCTCAGAGGAATACACTGTAGCCGCTGCATTACTGCCCCTGACGACAGCTTTTTACCGGGTGAGTGAGAATGGAGGTCAGACGGACGACTCTTGTTACTTCCTTATAATCACAACACATCAACACTGGCTTTAATGTGTATTAAAAGACCTGGGGGCTATCAGGTATGATTGATCTGTCAGTTGTGATTCATCACATTTTTCAAACTCTTTACAAATATAACCAATTTTGGATAAAAAATGGACGGGTCAGACCATTTGGTTTCAATTAATCTATACGGAGTTATTCAAAGTAGAATTTAACCAAAAGGGCTGCTGGGAATTGTGGCTTTCAGCACAGATTCAACGCATACCCGCATTAGCATTGTCATGGAGACAGACACAACTGACTCACAACTGTTGTTTTTTAATCGTTGTGCATCGGCTTCTCGATCCGTCCGGTGATTCATGTTCACAGGGGACGTGTGATGTAAGGGTTTAATATCACATTGGGGATCCTCATGTCCGATTGCCGTGACTACATCACCTGTTTGAGCTTAATACGGGCGTAAAATTGGATGACTTCGCACACCTGGAGAAGAAATTGTTTGCCCTGTTTAGAAATTAACATTGCAGCGTAGTTTTTAAAGAAACTGTCTTTAAAATGACATTGAAATAGATTTTTACGTATTCTGAAGATGCCCTATGTGTCTCCTTCAATGTTTCTTGAGTTTATTTCACCTGTTTTACACCTGCCAGGTTATTAGCACAAACATTTATTCACATTCAAATCTGTAAATGGCTCTGTTTAGTATTGCTGTTCGTCCTTTCTATCATGGAGATTTACCTGCCATTTAAACAGCTCCCTTCAGCAGAAATGGTCTCTCTTTCTTTCGGATTCCTCGATCGCTTCATTGAGTTATCTGAAAGCCATTACTTCTCTGAATGTTCTTTTTCTCGGTTTCCTATTTTAGATGTGATATGTCAAGAACTGTACACGGAATGAGCTGACAAGCATATTTGCATGATCTTCAGCGATAACAATAAATAGCATTAAAACATTGTTTTGTAGGTTTATTGGAGTAACACTGCAGGCATATCGTCTGTTCATGCAAGGCGAATTATTAAGGTCAGCTCCAGTGTTATATATCAGATATCATCCGAAATTAATTCTAACCTTCAGAACAATCTTCATACACAGTGCTAACGGTCTGCCTGGTGTTCAGGGCTGTCCTTACATGATCCCTTAGCCTCACTACAATTAAATCTTTTTGCATTTTCTTCCTGTAGCCTTATATTGAACCAGACTGGGTTTGTGTTGGCAGTTGGCATGCAAAATGACCTTTAATACATTTTCTCTTGCCGTTGTACTAAAAGACAGCACTTTAAAATGCAATCTTAGGGGCTGTTCACATGTTGCGCATAAAAACGCATGAAAAACGCTAGGTGCTTCACCTTTCTCATTTCCAACAATGTGCTCAGGAGCTTGCACTCCAGAAGCTTCTGGCGTTGCTAAATTACCATCAGCTGTGCTGTCCATCTGGTAATTTCAGCAATGGACTTGCACTTCCAAAAAGTCCGTGATGTAAGTTTTGGAAATCCCAAGACAAAATGATGAGCTGCTTCTTTATGTTTCTATGTAGGTTTAAATGTAACAGAAAAATGTAAGGAAGCTGATTGGTTGGTCACATACTAATTGGTTGTCACATGACCAGCGGTGCACACATGGCATCCTGGACACGCCTGCAAATATCACACATCTACATTATATTTTAACATTTACAAAATAATAAACGTGAGTGCCGGAAGACATCGCTTATGTGTGCTGTTTAAGGACAGGAAATTGTCAGAACAGTTGTCAGAGGACAGAATGTTGTGCTTGGTGTTTTTTATATTATTTTAGTAGTTCTTGCCTCCAGTCCAAGTTTGTATCTGCAAACTGTACCTCTTGTAAATGTCCTCTTTGTCTTTGTTTTCAGTTTTAATTCAATAATCTCAAGATTGTAAATGAGGGCCGTTATGTAACATTGAGTAACCATTAGCCAAATATTTCCTCAGATTCGCAATGTTGTAATATTGTGAACACGACAAAGTCACCTCAAGTGGAGTTTTGTAGGACGAAAAACAATACGGTGGTTTTGAACCAGGTACAGTATTACGTACCTTGTGAGAAATCACGCGCAAACTGAATGAATATGCAGGAAGGTCAAAAAGTTTCTCCAGGGATTCAGTATGCTTCTCATTAGCCTTCCAGTGCTGATTCAGTTTTATTTGTATACACAGGTTTTTCTGAGAAGTGCTCGACCCCCGGGCTGTTCATTGATCTTAGTCATACTTTGGAGAAAACCAGGACATTAACATACAGACATTTCGATCACAAAGTCCGTTGAAGAATAAATACAGGGCATACAAACTGTTTGCAAATGTGGGCTATTTTAGGATTTGTTTCGTATGAGAGAAATTGGGTCAGATATTCACATCCTGTAGTTTGTTTAGACTCGTGCCCATGCACGTTTTGTGTTTTTCAATTTTTTTGGAAAGTCATTTTTTGTACTACTTAGATGTAAACGCAGGGACAAATTTCTGTTACCTCTAGTCTGTGTTTGTTTATCGTCTTACTAATGGCTATAGTCATATAACAATTTATAAAAAAAATTTAATACATGTTAATATTAATTTATTTATTTTTATTCAATTTTGAATGCATTACAGGTAATTAACTGGTAATTAATACCTGAAATGTAGTTTTTCGTAATTGTTGCTATGTTGCATCTTGCAAACCTTAAGATTTTGTTCGCACCAACATGAATTAAGCGATCTGTGTAAGTAAATCACATACGATATTAAGGCAAATAAGCAAATAGATGCAAAGTCTTTTCTCTTTTTGGTCGAGAATTACTTTTCCCACAAGCATTAAACAACATGGAATCCAATTGTAAATGTTTTGTGTCCACTTAAAATAGCTGTGTGTGTTATGAAAAGCTCTTTTCCAAAACGAGACAAGTCTCAAATTGAAAAATCTGAGTTTGTCATGGCATTTTGATGTAAAGTGAACCTATTCTCTGCTTCATGTTTCACGTCAAATCACTTTATTTTCTCGTTTAAAATGTATAGAGAGATGTGTTTTTTCCCCAAAACACTATAAATCAAAACCTGTTTTCAGCATAAATGCGATATGTCCTCTCGACCAATCATTATTTATAAAAATCGTAAAAAAAACTACAATTTCAGAAAACTATTGAAATGGATTTACTTCGTTTTGTAAAAGTGCTCTTCGTTTGTTCATCTAGTCAAGACTTGGTTTTAGAGTTTAGGTTACAATAAGTTTTAGGGTAAGGGTTAGGGTAAGACACTTAGCTCTGATTGTAAGAGTATGAGGAACGAGCTATAGATTACATTGTGTCAATGTACGTCCGATATATGTGTTGTGTAAACGTGTTTGTGTGTAGATATGCTTGGATGCTGTCTTTCCCAGAGGTCTATGCTGTTCTATAGTCAAGGTCTGCATTAGAACATCCTTAACACTCACTGTTTACAATGTGTGTTTCGGAGATTGTTCACTCAAAACAATTACTAAAAGAGTCTGGGAAGTTGTGTCTTGCGTGATGTGTGGGAAGGTTGTGGGTCATTTCAGCTAGTGAATGTCTGGAACGTTTGTAGTGTCATGCACCTGTAGTATGTTTTGTTTGTATTACGTCCTCTACATGTGTGTAGTCTGTTGTGAGATGTTTTATAAGTCAGTAGTGTCACAGTGTCAGTCTTTAGTTCTCACTCACTTGTTAAAGTCGGGGTGTTTTTATATGACTGCAGTTCGTCTCAAATCTCCGTATTTTGTCATTGTCAGTTTTGGCCACAAATCATACTTTTTGTACGTTGTTGTATTTTTTGGTACAATTGTACAACGTTTGGGAAGTTTTGCATTGTAATTCCTAAAACAGTGACTAACTGCATTTTATGTTTCTTTGTAATAGAAAGTAATATTGTGCAATTCACATCATTTGGCTGCCAATAAGAAAAATCACAGATTGTGCTATTTTTTCAAAAAAAGCCTGGCAACTTAAAGACGTCTCCAGAGGAAAACTCCCAGGAATCACTCTTAAAAAGGATGTCTTAATATTAATTATAAATTAGTTGCTTTACCACAACCATGTTTAATGTTATCTCACTTACTCTACAGCATATCTTTTTAAGAGCTTCAGATTAGTTCTCAACGATGTCTCAAATTGAGCTCTGATTGATCTTATCTGCAGACAAGTCAATATTAATATTGATTTTAATTTAGAACTCAAATTTCCTAAAATTAACAATTTTATTAATAAAGTAATTTGAGGACCATTGGTACTTAAATTAAAGACTATTGAACCTCATCAAATCAGAGCAATGAAGCAACCAGTTTAGAAAACTCGCTATGTATGTGATTTATGTGTATATGTGTTTGTGAGTGCTTATGACATTTATTTATAAAATTGTGTAATGCTTTGTACAAAAGGCCTGTTATGTAAATAATACCTGCCAAATTGATAAATGAATGTCATTTGGCTGCCATCCTTTAAAACTCAAATAAATGTCTTGTTCTTCTACACTAAACATGACTTTTGTGAAGCAACACATGGTTGCATTCTTTCTGAATGTGGATGCTTCACTGTTTAAGTTCTACTTACTTTTAATATTAGTTTAATGTCAATTCATGATCTAACAGAGCCCCTCTATTCCTCAAGTTGGCCATAGTTTGACCTTCCCCTGTTTACTTTGCATTATGGGACACGATTACAGCATGTCCTGCATACCGATGGACCAGACGAGTCTATTTGTTCCACGGTTTAACATTTTGCCCCAATGTTCTTTGTTGCATTTGTTTGACATAAATCATAATAGTAAATGAGCTGTTTTACTCAAGATATCTTTTAGATCACGTGGAGACAACAGTCCATTTATTTCAGACATCAACATCACGGCAGGGTACGGTCAGGATTCAATACTTCTTATTCAGGCTATTTTGAATCCACCCTTGATTCTGCACATGGAATGTCTGTAAGTATTAAGAAAGCATGGATTTGTTCCAAACTGTTGGTAAATCATTGCAGTGGCATCCACTGGTCACGGATCAAAGCAGGATGCATCTGTCTTTTGTCCTCTGAAGCACTTGCTTTTGTCCCTGTTGGAAAATCTATCTTTTGATTGTTCTTGGTTTTTGTTCTGACTGGTCAGAGCCGGTCTACATAGACTTAGCTAAAGTACCCGATGAGACCGATCTAGAATCTAGTATTTGAGTCAGTTTTTTTCTCAACATTTCCTGTGAAGATTCACAAAATCTTTACAAATTCCCTGAATGCAATGCTTGCTTATCTTTTGCCTCTTTCAATCTCCCTTCAAGGCTGTACATTTGGAAAAGGTCAGATTGACCCCGGCACATCTGTTGTTAGAGATGCAGTGAATGTGTTTAAATTTACTCTCACATCTATTGCCAGTCTAATGACACATACACATGCACACACGTGTAAAAGACATAAAATAAAGTCTTGACAGTTTGATCCTGAAACACATCCTACAATAACAGCACTCCTGCTGCAATTCTTAGAAAAATTACAGTCTGGAGTCTCTTTAAAATCATATAGACCTTTCAGTTATTTTTCTCTATTTCTCTTTTTGTAATTTAAATTAGGGTTCGGGATAGTTTATTTACTTAAAACATTTAGGGCAACTTTTATTGAAATATGTGGATTTTACAGTGTATAATATATTAAACTAAAATGAAATAACTACCAAAGAAAATATTTATTAATAAATAAATGAAAAAAAAAACAGTTTTAATGAAGTGCTATATTTTAGGTTTTTTTTATTGTTAGGTAGTTATTATTCCCTAAACAACAACATTTTTATGCTAAAAGACAATTTCAGTATGATGGATATCAGCAGGGTATCTACTTGCAAATTAAGTCTTCAAAGATAAACAAAATAAATACCAATAAAATATTTAAAATTACATACATTTCATTAGTCTATTTAATAGTTTAATAGCTTTTTTATGTGTTCATCTTGGATGGAATACGAATAAGAAAATTGTAAGATGTTTCATTTTCAGGGGAATTCATTCTTTTAAACATAAACCTAGACATCTTTATCAGAATAGTTAAACATGGACTGTATTGTCTCTGGAGCATAACTGTCAGTGTCATAGGTCTCCTGGTGTTGAAATACACATTAAACATTCCAGGATTTTTAGAGAAGGATAAGCTGTCTGAACAACAAATCACATTAATGTCTACACTGATCATTTCCCAATGATTGAAAGCCCCTTCTAGAGAAAGAAATGTGTTTACATCAAAGTGTTATGTGCTCTGGGGTTAAATGGGTTTGGACATGGATTCACACACAAACCAACCTCAACTTTTGTCTTACATTGTGTCCTAAATTGCATATTATTGCATAGGGTCTACTGTAGATAAAATGCAAGATTGATCATGATATATCAAAAACGGTCAAAGGTGACGTTAATGGCGAACTACAACCAAAAAGTCTTTTAAGTTTGCATTATGCTTTTTCTTGAAATATGCAGCACAACTCAAACATTGGACAATTTACAGTTATTTATCATAGCAAAAACACATTAGGCTGAGCTGACTCATGCAAAATAATTCACAACCTGACTCCAAGTATGGTTTTTTACACTACTTTCTTTCCGTCTGTCCTTTCGCTTGTGATTGTGGTTTGGTTAGTTGAAAGAACGCTAAGTAGCAAAGGCAACCCACATATTGCATTTTCTTGGTTTTAACAGGAAGAAGGCAGTCTTATATAACGTGTAAGCCATTAAAAGAGACTCAAGACAAATTTTGGTTGAGAAAAGCATCATGCATGGTGTGTGATCCACCAAGTTCTGCATCCATGTGTACAAACCCTTGCTGACTGAGTAAAGCCTTCATAGTTTTAACAGATGTCTTTTCAAAGCCATTAGAAGTCAGTGAGCAGCCCACGTACGATTTAGTTTACATTGGAGAGCACAGAATAACAAAAAATCTGTAAAAAAGCCATATTTGCAAAATCTTACCTCTGCTCTGCATGAAGCCTCCTGTATGTGTTGAGAACATTAAAAATGAATGATCGCTCTTATAACCTCCGGCTTTCACCAGGCGTTTTAAGAACTCCTTTACAAGCGACCGTACAGTCCAGTTGGTTTCATGAGCTGTGAGGACCTGAGCCGGTCTGACTTTTTATAGTCAATAGCAAAGGACTCTGTTTTCTTGAATTCACTGTATCGCCCCATCTTCTGTTTACAGAAACTGGCTCCTGGAGTGGACCAATTTGCCTACACCTGCATTCAAGACCATCCCATCTGGACCAATCAGCAATTTTGGGAAGCCACATTTTACTCAGAGGTCCAAAACCAGATTAGAGCATTGTACCTCACTGCCCCTGAGGACAAACCTCTACTCACTGCCAAAATTAAGGTACAATCTTAAAGACCAGATATACTTGAGCTGTTTTAATTTAATACCTTTATATTAACAATTATGATACTGAATTTGCATCATCAGATTATTAAATGTGTAATAGTTTTTGTTGATTTTGGATGCTACAAACTTTAGAGTATTTAGATTGTTAGTTGAACCTGCCAAAAGCATCTGTTAAACTCTGTTTCTCTGCACTCATTATGGGGGGGAACCCTTTTTTAAATAATTCATAGTCCAGTATATTACATAATTTTATGCATATGCATGATAAATATTACATCTGAACAACTTGCTTTTAGTTGCACTTTTTATCTGTTACAATACATAAATATAGATTGATGCATCAAGTAAATTTCAGAAGATACCTTGTATCGATGACAAACTTAACACGTTCATATGAGATCCCTTTCCTTTGACCCTCTCCACATCCTTGTAACATCCATTTAGGCCTTTCCGCACATTTTTGTCTACTTTTGTTTATTTAATACATTTTCGTTGCATTCGTAAAATATAAAAAATGTGTTGAGACTGCTTTTTTTTTACAGTTAAAGGCACTATATTGTTAAATTAATTAAATCACAATCATACCTCAGATATATTTGAAGTATCTGCAAATATCGTATCACTAGGAAAATGTATATGGTATCACATCATGATGAGCTGTAAAATTAACACTATTAATTAATTAATTAATTAACATTCTAAAATTAAAGCTATTTAGAAGAATGTTAATTAGATTTTAGAATAAAAAATGTGTCCGAAGTGGTTTTATAATAAAACCTGATATTTTCTATCACATCATTTCGTTAAAAAAATTATTCCAGTTATTATTTATATTTGTATAGTTCTTACATATTTTAAATATGTTTACATGAAACATAATCATGAGTGGTAAAGCAGTTTTATTTTTGCGGAAAAAGTTAAAGTGTATGTGCATTAGTTATGCAGTGTGTTTATTACTGACACCCTTCGCCATCAATACTCTTTTTTTTCTATCAACATATTCACATTTTCCATTTAAATCTCTTTCCACATTATTTTCACTGAAAATGAGATTTTGGGTCATAAAAAGAACCCACAACTGCTGGTCTCAAAAGCAGGGACACTTAAAATCTGAAGCAGAATTGACAGATCCCCATAAACCTTTCCAAGCAAAGAAACGTTTGGGTACTCGTTGCACACATAGACCACCATCTCCAGCTGCTGGAAAGAAAGTGAGAAATGTGGGAAAGAAAGAGAATAACCTCTATCCGTTCATGTCTGTTAGGAACAGGGTTTATTACACACAGTACCCATTGAGTCAGAGCGGACCGCTATGGACATCGCAGCAGAGCAGTTACGCACATGGCCCAGTTTGAGTAAAGAGAAACAACATGAACTGGTGAAGAGTGAGGAGAGCACAGTGTTTAGTCAGGCCATCCACTATGCCAGTCTGATGGTTTATCTGCTGGTACCACTGGACACCAGTAAGAACAAACTGCTGCGCTCCACCCCTGCAGCTGACTGGGAGAGTGGAAGCAACAGCATCCTTACAAACAGGTATGTAAAGTAATCATTCATCAAAAAAATGAAAATAGTTTTATCATTTACTCCCCCTCGTCTTACCAAACCTGTATGACTTTCATGCTTCTGCATGACATAAAGGAAGCTATTTTGAAGAATGTTGGTCACAGAACAGCAGTGACACTCATTCACTTCTATAGAATAGACAAAAACCTAATACAAGTGAATAGGGGCCAGTAACCAACATTCTTCAAAATATATTCTTATGTGTTTTATGGAAGATTTGGCATTTGGGATCTTTCAGCTCTTTGCTTATGTTTGAGATTGTCAAATAGACTTTTGACCTATTTGTGTCATGTCCAATAGAGAATAAAAGAGCAATGTAAGTCAAATATGCTGTTTGTATTAGTAACCAGTTACCGTTGGCATATAACCGTTGCCCTACAGAAGACTCATGTGTCTTACATTTCACCTCTGCCTACAATTCATTAAAATATCTTCCACATTTTCTCCACGTACAGTTAAATCGCCTCTGTTAATGGATCATTGTGAAGTCCCATCTAAAGTTAAAAAAGTCATTAATTAAGAACTGGGAAAAGGGTTTGGATCGCCATGTAGACAGTGTTGGCTCTCTAAACAGGAAGTTGGAACAACATCAAACCATCCAGACAATAACTAATAAAGGTCATCACTCCCACAGAGATGTAAATAAGTCAAGGTGCACCACTAAACCCTATCATCCTAAATACTGTAGTGTACTTTAGTGAACTGTACTCTAAATATTGTTTAATTAGTCCATACAGCAGCATATTACAGTATATAACAATATACTATAATACCAAAGCTTACAGAAAATCAACAGGATGATGTAGTATGAGTAAATACAGAATTAGTGAAAGGTTGTCACTGGTGTTTTCCAACTGTTTTTAATATTGTATTTTTGAGTAAAAAAGGTCAAATTAAGTTAAAGAGGAAAAATGGGAAAGGCAAACACAGTACTTTTTTTTCGCTTTTCGATAGTTACGAAACACAAATTGCTTCTCAAATCCGCCTCAAAATATCTGAGTGCTTTTAACACAAAAAGAGAATAATACAGTGTATTCAGTCAAACCTCCTTCTGTTCCATGCATGTCTGTTTTTGAGAAGGTGCTGAAATCTGGAGGTGGAAACCTAAGAACATTGTGTAGTTCCTCAAGAGGATTATCAAGTTGTAACCCACATGTTCTTCCAGTAACCAGATTATCAGCACAAGCATGAAATTAAATGGCCTTTTGCTGGAAGAGCACTCGGCCAAACTTAATGAATGTGGTGTGATCGGGTACACAAGGCTTCGAAGTAGTAATAATAACTCAAAGTGTGAGTTTTGGGAGGTCTAGTATGTTCAGAATGGCAGATGTCGGGCAGAATCCATGTCTCCAGAGTTTATCTCCCCTGTCCCCCGTCTCTTCTGTTTCTCTCTGTGACACATTAAAGTTACTGAAGTTCACCCAAAATGAAGAGGTTGTCATCATTTGCTCACCGTTTGGGTTGTAATTATGCAGTATTGGGTCACCTTTGACTCCCACAGTAGTTTAATATCTTTCTATGGGAACCTGTGTAGACCAACGATAACTTTGATACAATCTTCATTTAAAATAGATTAACTAAAAGTTTAATTTGTGTGAACTACTCATATTTGCATTTCCGGGATTGTATATGTACATCTCATATCCTATAAATCAAGCTTAATTTATCTCTTATTTTATGACATACAACACATAACATGTATAATTTATTTTATATTATTTTACTGCTATATAACATGAAATGTATAGCATGTGTTGACTGAACCAAATTTATAGAATAATGGTGAAATGTATAGATTTTGAAACTGCTTCATGCGATCACATTTTGGTGTGTATTTTAGACTTCTATAAACCGTTTCATTATTTCAGACTAACTTGTTCTAACTGGGAAACATGCATAGTTTTCAATAGCCCTTTTTTTCTAGACTTGTCTGGAACAGATCTTTTTATTTGTAAACAAAGTAGAGTTACATCACTTTTCCTTGAGCACAATGTGAGCTAGTGCCCATGCCGCCTACTTCCCAAATGTGGTATTTCAAACCATTTGAATGAAACAGAGATCGGATTGTGATAAACTTGGTAAACTAAAGAACCAAAATGACACCAAAGCCTTTGAGGCAGCTGTGTGAATGATACTTTGAGAATTCTGTTATAGATTACCCACTCTCCAGTAACTATATGTATATCTGAATTAATGTCTTTGTTCTAATGAACACAGAGAAAGACATTTGATAAAATATTTGGATAAACTAAATCAAACTGTTCCTGGACCCCTTTCTTGTTCTACATTCTTCAAAATATCTCAGTTGTGTTCAGCGTAACAAAAAATAGGTAAAGCATTTCTCCCAACTTTAGTTGTCAGTGGGGTCCAATAATTCTGTTTACAGTTATTCTTCGAAATAACCTTTTCTCTTACCCTCAAAACAAAGGGATGTAAAGAGTAGATGAGAACAGAAATTTTATTTTTGCTTTTGTGTTATATACAGTATTGCAGGAAGCGTGGCAGAGAGCTTTGACACAGAAAGTGGCTTTGAAGACTCTGAAACCAACGACGCTGCCAACTCGGTGGTGAAGTTTATTGCTCGATTTATAGACAAAGTTTGTACAGAGAGCGGAGTTACTCAGGATCATATCAAGAGTCTGCATAGTATGATTCCAGGTAAAATGCAACATAGTGTAACATGCATTCATTTACTACAGAAAAAGAATCTGTAAAAAATAGATATAAATCACAACCATTTAAAACACAGTATTTGTTTCATAATATTGTTATTATTTTATTATTAACAAAAGGTTATACCTTGATTTGTATCACAATCACTTCCAAATGCATTTAAACAGTTGTTAAGATCTACAAGAATTTTGCGAGAATAAGTCTGTTCCTCTTGGTTCAGGTATCGTAGCGATGCAGATGGAGACTTTAGATGCTGTTCATAGAGAAAGTAGAAGACTACCTCCCATTCATAAGGTAAGCATGTGATTTACTCTGGTAAGTATTGATTTATATAAAAGTGGGGTCAGTCTTGGTCTGGTAGTTAGAGAGTTGTTGGTTTGAATCCCAGTGTCAGCAGTCAATAACTGAAGTGTCCTACAGCAAGACATCTTACCCCTGTTTGCTCTGCAGTGATAATTGACAACTGAATAATACTTATAAGTCGCTTTGGATAAAAGCGTCTGCCAAATGAATAAATGTTAATGTAAACACGTCAACTTTTTTAGCTCATTTAGTTGTTGGTATTTAAGAATTCAATAAAACTGAGTTTACCCTAAGAGACTTGTAATGTAATATTGGACCTGCAGATATTCTTCAGATGATGCACAATAAAACAAATCTGGTCACAATGATATTAAATCTGTTTACCAAACATTTGGGGAACAATTTGGCTAGTTTTCTATTTTGGATGTAACAATTCTAATGATAAATTGTAAAATTATAGCAAATTACCCCAGATTATTTGTCAAAATATTTGCTCGTATACATGTGAGATGTAATGTGAAGTTAAGCCGGCGAAACACCCTTGAACAGTACTACCAAACCACAAGAGATGCTCGGCATATTATCTATCTGGATTTAGTTATTTTGTTCACGTGTTATACATTTATTTAGTTATAGATTTAGTTATAGAAAACCCGACAGACACTTCCAGTGTGAGTTTCTTCTGCCTGCTCTGCCTTGGTTAATTCTAATACTGCTGCTTTCTACAAAACAAATACTTGATGTAGTTCCCTACATTTTTGGCTCTTCCAACAGTTTGAGTCTAATGAGCTAGATAATGACACTTGACATTGTCTGGACAGTGTAAACATTGACAGGTTCTGTGGCTTGTGGTAAACACACGAGGCACAAACAGAATTTTTAAGTTAATAATTGATGTTTACTTCATCATCAGGAGACCAGAAATTCCTTGCTTTTTATAGCCTGTCAGTGTAAAACCAAATAAGCATTTTGTCTTGTTTGACTGCGGACATAATGGAGCGTTTAAAAAACATTCAGATGTTGGCTGAACTGTTTTTGCTTATTAAAAGTGTATATTTTTGACATTTTTACAGCCCAAGATCCTGCGGCCTGCAATGCTGCCCGGAGAGGAGCTGGTGTCAGAGGGCCTGCGAGTGGTCTTGGATCCCGATGGTCGAGAGGAGGCTACAGGGGGACTTCTTGGAGGACCACACATCCTGCCAGCAGAGGGAGCACTTTTCCTCACCACTTACCGTATAATTTTTAAAGGGACTCCTCATGACCCATTAGGTAAAGAATGAAAGCCCACTGCCACTTACTCATTCCGACTGCTTTAATGTACAATGAAACATATTTTCCAGGACAATGTGTTCCCTCAGAAATTGAAATATGATATTGAAAACAGTTGAAATAAGATTAAAGTCTTGACATTTTATATATATTTGCAGTTGGTGAACAGGCAGTAATCAGGAGTTTTCCAGTTTCCAGTCTGACAAAAGAGAAGAAGATCACAATTCAGAACCAGCTACAGCAAAACATGCAGGAGGGACTTCAGCTGAGATCGGCCACCTTCCAAGTAATGACTTTAAACTCAAAAAGGTCCCTTGAGTAAAATGTGTCTCATAATTTAATCAAAAACCTTTACACTGAAGGTGTATGCCTAAATATCTGAAATTAGGTTAATTGACAAAAATATAACTGGGCAAACAGGTTTTTTATGACAACTATTTTATTTACTAAAAATTTTTTGTTTATATATTAAAGAATGAAAATACAATTAGAGCACTGAATAGATGAGGACCACTTTAAAAGTCTTCAAAAGCATCTCAGGATGAGGCCTAAAGAAGCTGCTTGAGAAATTCACAAGAAAACTGTATATAACATGTTTTACATGAATATCACATGTTTTTTTTCTATTAGTAATAACGTAGTTCCAATGGTTCCCTTTGATTTATTTAAGATCACATATTCAAGCCATCGCATATCAGCGCTGTAAAATCAAACATGAAAGAAAATCCCATTTGTCAACTCTGGATTCTAATTGGTCTTATGACTAGTTGTAATCTAAACCTGAGATGGCATTAGGGTGAGGACATTATAAGAGAGTTTAAAATTACGGTGAACTACTCCTTCTACCAAAATAAAAAATGTCTTGCTTATAGCGTTATATTGCTATTCTAACACTTTAATGTTACATTGGAATCAAACTTTGATTCCTTATAGTTTAAGGAACTGCTCATTTACAGAGAATTACTAAATCTGTAATTGAGCACATACATCAGGTTCAGTCCCCTTTAGAGCGTGTCAAACCCAGTTCTCACTTACCAGCCCAAATCTGTTTCTGCTTTTACTGAATGAGTTCAAATCTGTCATGAAGCCCTTTTTAAGAAAACAGTTCCAAAATAAAACATTAGGGTGATATTAGGGTAATAGACTTCTGTCTTCCCCATCTTTTCACGCATGAGGATGGAGCCAGAGAAGCACATGTGTTGTGTTCTTCACGATGCATGGACTATAGGGCTATAAACATTTTATGGCTCATTCCTATCGTTTTACTAACGTAAGCTATTAAAATCAGACCCTGTATGGGGGCGAGGGTCATTTTGGCTGGTCTGCCCTCGTGTGCCTGCCAGCATTATCCAGGCTCTCATTAAGACCTGCAATCATCTGGGGAGATCAGGTCAGACCCAGAGATAGAGGAACTCCAAGGGGAGTCGGAGAAAGGGGATATGGGGTCATGTAGACAAGCGTTTGTGCAGCCAAACCTCATTTTAGAAAGTTCTCTTGCAAAAGTGGGAAAAGATCATGTTCCATGCTCTTTTCCAGTTTAATACTTGTTCCCCCAAATATCTCAAATGATTATTTGCAGATTTCCTTGCTTTGTGAAGGTGCGACCTTAGCGGAAAACTACTGTATTAAATCACACCATCTGGCAGCTGGACATTTGTCATGACAAAATAATTTGTTTCTAACTTGTATGTTCTTTGTTTTTTACAGTTAATAAAGGTTGCGTTTGATGAGGAGGTGAGCTCTGAGATGGTCGAGATCTTCAGGAAACACTTGCAGAGGATTCGCTATCCACTTTCCATCTTCAGCACCTTTGCTTTTGCCGCAGGACAGACGACGCCGCAGCTCATCTTACCCAAACAGAAAGAAAGAAACACTGGTTTACGGTCAGTGCCATGTTTCTTGACACTGTTATTTCCTTTGTACATTAACATTACATTTTTAATGTACATTTTTGGCAGACGCTATTATCCAGTTTTGTGTAGTGGTCAATTATCACTGCATAATAGACAGGGGTAAGGTTCCTTGCTCAAAGGCACTTCGGCCATTGTCTGCTGGCTCTGAGATTTGAGCCAGCAACCTTCTGCTTACAAGTCCAACTATCTAACCACGAGACCACAACTGATCCAGTCAGTCATGAAAGCCAATTGTATCCAAAAAATCTGTTTTTTTACAGAACATTATCTAAGAGCATCGTCAAAGGAGCTAAAAGAGCTGGAAAGATCACGATGGGCCGCCAATCCACTTTAAAGAAAACCAGTCGTATGACGCTGAATGAGGACGACGATATCTCTAGTAAGCATACTACACTAATACATTATCAAATATTTACAGAAGTCCAGTATTAACATTATATATCATGGGGTCTCACGTTTCAGTCTCAGATGATGGCGAGCCACCCTCAAGCAGCACACTGAAGGCATCGGAGAAGTCCACCATGGAGCAGCTAGTGGAGAGAGCCTGTTTTCGTGACTACCAGAGGCTGGGTCTGGGTACCATAAGTCCAAGCTCTACTCGTTCCAAAAGCGGCGAGCAGTTCCGTGTAACTGCAGTCAACAGACTCTACTCGTTGTGTCGCAGGCACGTTATAACCCAACACCTCAGCTTTGTCTCTTTGTTTTGTCACATTGACAGCATCTTCAGTATATAAGTCCTTATCATGTTTCTAATATATTTTATCGATGTTTCCCTGCATCTACCATCTTCAATAAATGTTTTTACATTTTATGTAGCAGTGCATTGTGAAATTTCTTTCTTGAAATTATATAAACTGGATTAGAATTTTATGTAAATTATGTCTGTAAATATTTCCAGTTACCCAGGACTTCTAGTGGTCCCTCAGAGCGTGCAGGACAGCAGTCTTCAGAAGGTGGCCCGATGTTACAGGCACAACCGTCTGCCAGTGTTGTGCTGGAAACATCCTCGCAGCAAAGCTGTGCTTCTTCGTTCTGGAGGTTTTAATAGCAAGAGTGTGGTTGGGCTATTCAAGTCTCAAAACCCTTCAACAACAGGTAATTTCTCCAGCTGGATTGATAGTATTAGGTCACTTTCACATTGACCCAAAACACTGTAGCGGTTACCTACTGTACCGATGCACTCAAAATCATTCAAACCTTAGCAACCATGCTGTTAGAATTACTTAAAACACATCAGTTACCACTTACTGATGTGGTTGCAATCAATCAAAACACCATAGCAACCACTTACTGATAATGTCAGAATCAATCAAAACACCCTAGCAACGACTTGCTGATCCTTGATGCCTTCCAAGTAGTTTAAAACACCTTAGAAACCACTCATTTATACTGTCAAAGCCACTCCAACCACCTTAATAACCACCTACTGATGATGTCCGTCAAAATCATTTAAAAACACCTCAGCAACTACTCGCTGATGCTGTCAGAATCACTCAAAACTGACTAGCAATTACTTTCTGATGCTTTCACAGTCATTTAAAACACCTTAGTAAGCACTTGTTGATGCTGTTACAGTCACTCAAAACAACTTAGTAACCACCTACTGATGCTGTCCGTCAAAATTACTTAAAAACACCTTACAAACTACTCGCTGATGCTGTCAGAATCACTCAAAACACCCTAGCAACGACTTGCTGATGCTTTCAAAGTCATTTAAAACACCTCAGTAACCACTTACTGATGCTGTCACAGTCACTCAAAACGCCTCAGTATCCACCTACTTGTCCATCACAATTAAGCAACTTACCAACCACTTACTGATTCTCTTACAGTCATTTTTAAACACACACACAACCTTTTAACAAACCCTTATCCCAACTACTTATGACACAAAACCAACACAACAAACCAACTAGAAATTATTTTAGAAATCATTTCTAGACAGATTGTAGTTAGTAATCTTTACGGGATAGAGTAATTGTTAGTAAAGGTTTATAGTCATTCTGACATCCTCTTGATGTCACCAGCTCCAGCTTCTTCTTCGGAGTCTTCCAGCAGCCTGGAACAGGAGAAGTACCTGCAGGCCATCCTCACTTCCATCCCCGTCTACTTTAAACCCAATGGCAGCAATACCCTCACCAACCGCTCTGTCATCGGCTTGTCCCCAGGTAAAGTATTGACAACAGCTTCAAAAAGCAGTAAGGCAAGTTTTGGAAGCAGAGGTGTAATCTGCATCCTTCCCCGCCTACAGAAGTTCCTCTGTGTTTTCTTTAAGTCTTTTTTAAGTCTCTTTCGATTTCGCAAATTGTTATGTACATTTCAAGGCTCCAAAGGAAATGGATAAGAATTATGTAGTTATGTAAGGAGACCAGGGCACGAAAAGGTCACCATTCATCCTCCTGCTTTCACTCTTTGCTCTCCACAGTCGTAACACAGATGACTCAGACCACACAAATCCTGGCCTGTTAGCAATGTTAAATCTGTACCATTTATCATCACTTGCTGGGTAAAAAAGCCTTCCTGACCTTAGCTCTGATGATTTTCCTCCTTGACAGACCAGTAGATTGGTCATGTGAGATGAAAAGTGTAATGAAATCGGTAAAAACAAGTCTCTGCATCTGACTTCTCCTTGTGCCATCAACTTACACTGTGTTATACTGTATATCTCTGTATCTTGCCTTTGATACTCCCTCACTAACAGCCCTCAAAGTTAATATGATCCAGATCTGTAACAAGAGTGTTTTAGTGTGTTGCAGAGTTGATATGTTCTGTTACTAAAGAAATTGTGTTACGAATGCAATTCACACATCCTGAACTATATTTGAAGAAAAAAAAAGTATCATAACCACACTTCTGATAGGAGGATTTTAGATTTTAATTTGGCATCAATGAATGTTGACCACATGAATAAAGGAATCGCAGAATGCATTGCAATGATTTAACAAACAAATTGCACAATGTTGAGGAAGAAAGCAGCTAAATGTGTGCAGTTTGTGTGTTAAATGTGTGTACTCGCTCCCGATCTTGCCCCCTCGTCTCTCTTCTGCCCCGGGCACCACTAAACTGTGAACCCCCCCACTAAGTCCCACATTCCCAGGTCCTTTCACCCCCCCTCCCTCTAACATACGATGTCATGCACCGGTCACTTTGTGCAGCAGTGGTCTGCTCACTACCTCATTTAACCATGGTACTGACACCATTCTACTACCTCATCAGTCAGTTTAACAAAATAACTGCTCTTGAGCCCTTTGTCACTTTGTCACTTTAATCAGTCTGGAATAAGCTATTTTTATGCACTAAAAATCTTTTTTATCTGCACCGTTTGTTCACTGGTTTGCACTCTATCTGCCATGTGCCTTGCGCTGCTTTTTTATTTAACCTTATTTTTATTTAATTTTTTTTCTATTATGTCTTTCTTCACATTCCCTTTATAGTTGTATAGTTTTTATCTTTTATCTTCCTTACTGTTAGTGTTATCTGTATGCACCGGGGGACTGAGAGTAACGCAATTTCGATTCTCTGTATGTATATACTGTACATGTGGAAGAATTGACAATAAAGCAGACTTGAACTTAAACTTGAACAGTTGTGTGGGCATGTGTTATATACATACATGCATTTTTTTTTAGATCCTTTAAAGTTAAAAGAAACTACAATTTTATATCTGATTGTTGTGTTGCTGTGGTAGCTTGGAAAAGTAATTCATACTCAATGTGGACCATAATTGATGGTTAACAGAGCCGTTACCTGTGAAAGCATATCAAATCTCTTTAGTATAGGTGTCTGTGGGCCAGAGATTTGGGACAGAATTATGATGTCTTTTTTTGTTCTCTTTGTGTTCAGCTACTGAAAGGCGTGCATCAAGAATACCAAAGATGGCTCCTGTGCATTTGGACATTCCCTTTGCCAATAGCTTTACAAGAGGAGGTGAGTGGGATTCTGTTCTTCATTTCCAGTGAGTTCAAGAACACAATTTCCCAATCTTTCATTCGCTGTCTTTAGTTGTTTATCATCTGTTGTGGATTTCTGTGTAGTGTCACTGATTCCAGATCAGTCTTCCGGTTTAACTTTGACCTTCATTTTTTGTGGTGGTTCTGCTGATCCTGTGCATATCTGTCACCACAGTCCTCCAAAGAAAAGGCTGTTTTATGAAATGTAAAAAGAAGTCCATTAAGACCCTTCAGAAAGCTCATGACGAATGAGTGTTCTCATCTTAAACTAGTGCAGATGGAGTCACCTCTCTAGGAAGGTCGATATCTGCATAATATTAAGAGACGTTTGTTTTCCAAAGAACAGGGGTTTATTTAAAGACACAATTTGTTTGAAAGTGAATGCAAAGTCAGTAATTACCCTTGTGCTATTTTTAAGCTACACAACACAACATGAATTTTAGAACTCAGTGGAGAAATGAAGAAATACTGTTTTTGAGTAAAAAGTACATTTTATGGATTCATTTAAAAGCTCTACAATTTTCCGACATTTTATTTGCTGCTTAATGCGTACATCACCCTTTTTGAGCATCTTGAGCATTTTGAGAGGCCCTACCTCTTGAAAATTTTTGTGATTTGTTAAGATAAATCTTCGTGACATTTCTGCTGATTTTAGGCATTACAAATATTGAATCTACAGCCTGTTCCTGTTCTTGATTACCGGGTGCTAATTCAGCATCTTTGCATCATTGATATGAAAATTTTGCTTATATTAGGCCTCATCACTGTCATTAGGATTTTTAATAGAAATGCTTGTTTAGTATTTAGTATTAGTATTTCAGGTTGTTACCTCAAAATTTGAACATTGCCTCCTTAACAGGAGATTCGACTTCAAAAACAATGAGCTATAATGGTACATAAGCAAGGAAAAGTTTTAGTAGAGGCCAGACTTGATCGGTATAATGTGACTAGAAACTGAGAGCCTGGTATAAAACTAAACAACATCTTGGGAGTGGTTGTCATCAGCGCTTAGGTTTCTGAACTGTGCAAAACTGTGCATTTTTTTCTCTTTATAAACACATCATTTATTAATCTCATTGATTTGGGTTTTGTTCATATAATTTAACTTTCAGCTTTTAATCCTTCATCAATCCATTTTCATCGTCTTTGCATACTTCACATCAGTCTGATAAATGGATCTTAAATGTCTGATCTGCTTTGGGGTCAACTATACCCCCTTTTGTATAATTCTATAAGTAAATATTTTTGACAAAATTAAGTCAGTTTTGTGTAACCAACCTGCAGGTCCTGTTTAAAACAAATCATTTTTCGAGATTTTGATGTCATTTTTTCTATACAGCAACCTTAAAATTATATATTTTTTTAATTCTTAAAGCAATTTACTCAATTAACTTATTTATTTGTAAATAAATCTGATTAAATCAAATATTTCTGTTTAAATTGAACAAAAGTTTGGTGTAAATTGCAACTATATATTTGTTAAATAAATACATATTTTTTATTTTTGTAAATTTAATATAACTGTTTATAGTATAGCTATGTTTATCAGCTGGATTTTCTCTCTTTATTTATTGAGTAACATCACTTGTCATTGACCCACACTCTTGTCTGTCTCTGTGATCTGGGTTGCTAATGTCTTTTATGTCTTTGGAAGGGGTGATTGCATGTGTGTGAATTTTATTTTCTCTTTTTATTTCCCCGTCTCTGTACTGCCACCACAATCCTAATCTACCAGTTCTCGGGTACAGGGCTAAACTTTTCACTCACTCAAACCAAAAAGTCTCAGCTAAAGGAAGAATTCACAATCAAGGTACAGTTGCTCTGTTTTACTAATTCATGCTAACCTAATCCATAATGTACATGTTTCTAACCTCTCGCCCATACTACTGTAGTGTAAGATGTTTATAACACAGTGAGGTTACCATATGTGTGAAACCACTTCCTGTTGTGGTGTGTTGTAAGGTCTTGAGGGTTTTTTGATGAATGCTCAGTGTAATGAAAGGAATCATTGATGCTGATTATTGCCAGAGAAAATATGTCTGTCTCCATCATCCATTTTATTTCAGCATGACAGATGTTTAGTGAACTCGGTAAACTGCATGATTATAACATTCCAATAAAAATAAATGTTGACATGTTGCAGACTGTTGAGATTATTTCTGATAATAACAGATGATAATAGTTCATTGGTCAACTTGGAATCCGCATGCACACAATTCAGCAAATTCTAAACAGTTAGACTTCACACATTTCGACACCCCCAGCGTGCTAAATGTTGTTTATAAATTATTGTGATTAATCTTATCTTGTTTTTTCATGTTTTAAATCCAGTTTTGTACATTGCATTTATATCTTTGTATTGTAGAGTTTACGACTTTGTATCTATTTATTTTAAAGTGAAGGTTCACCCAAAAACTAAAATTCTGTCGTCATTAAGTGTATGAACACCCAATAAGATATTTTGAAGAATGTTTAAGAATTCCTCACAATATTTTCCTATGTGTTGATGTAAATGATTACAGAATTGTACTTTCACTTTAAATTAACTTAAAATTTTTTGCTTTCTATTTATAGTTTTTACCAAGTTTTAACTTTAAGTTTTCAATGTTTTTATTTTATAATTTTTATTTAACAGAACCTTTTTAATTATTCTTAATTAAATTTAATGTAACATTTCAGTTTTTATTTTTACCATTTTTTATAATAATTTTTTTCTTGTATTACAATCTGTTCCTTCAACCAGCAAAGATTTACCATTTGAGCTACAGAAAGACAATTACACCATTAGCCCATTTTATATCCATTTCACAGAAACTACCTCAAGTCAAGCGGATTTGGTCTGGACCAGGATGTGAAAGCATTAAGATTTGTTGCTTCTGTCGTCACATTCATCTCCTTTATTCCATCTTTCTGAAAGGTGTGTGGGCCAGCTTGCGCTCCAGCAGCAGATTCAGCCAGTACACCGCCGCTACCGATGTGGGCGCGAGACTGGCCGGCAAGGATCTGGCACCCTCTACAGGCATCGAGAACCTTCAAACCCAACTTCTAAAGCATCAAGCAGCTCTCTACATCTTTGGCGAGAAATCCCACCTCAGGGTAAAGTGCTATGCTTTTCAAAGAGCAAAGGATTTAGATTGTTCTAATGTCTTGATAGTTTCTGAAATACTTTTTCATTGAAATTTAAAGCCTCATTTCACCCTAAAAAACTTGGATAGTGTTCTTGCCATCGCATACTGAAATTTGTCAGTAAATAAGGCTTTTCTTACTGCATCTATAAAAGCTAAATCTATTAATGTCAATATTTGGCTGTTTTATCTGAAATTTTGACATTTGGATGCTTGAAAGAACCCTATTCTTCCTTTACCTGTATAAATAAAACACTCCATAATGTTCAGTGTAAAAAGATAAATGAATAGGTGAAATAAATTATTCTTGTGGCCTGCAACTTGGAGGATTTTTTCAATCCCTATTAATAAGATGGCACTTCCATAATTCACAATTAGAGACACAAATTTATGACTTGAAAATAAGTAAAACTTGTTACGATTGGTTTAATATTCCTGCTGTTTATATCCAATGCTTTTTCATAACAGGGCTTGAAACAGGACCCAGCACTGAACTGTGAACTTGTGCCGGTGGAGTTTGCGGACACAAGACTGGTAAAAAGCTCCTTCAAGAAACTTCTGAGAGCGTGTGCACCCAGCTCGATGGCTTCAGACACGGAGGATACTTTCCTTAAAGCCCTGGAGGAGAGTGAATGGATTGTGCAGGTCAGAGTTTACCCTGAACTATACATCATATATATTGTAAACATTCTTATTAAGAGATTGTAGTATTCCATTTGTGCATAAAAAAAAACAATGCCCTTGCAATACTTATGGGGATTTTTCCTTTTTTCCATTAAAGGGATGGTCATGTCATCATTTATTCACCCTGCTGTCATTATCATTCTGTATGAATTACTCTTTTGCCCACAAAAAAAAGACATTTTGAAAAAATGTTGGTAACTGGCGCCCATTCACTGCATTGGTTTTGTGCCCATACAATAGAAGTGAATGTGTTCCACTGCTATTTGGTTATCAACTTTCTTCAAAATATCTTCTTTGGTGATCTGCAGAAAAAAGAAAGTCATATAGGTTTGAAAAGACAAGAGTGTGAGCAAATTATGCCAGAATTTAGTTGTTTATTATTCTATTCTATTTATGCCCATTACTTCATCTCTGGATCATAATTTGTCAGTTGCCCCAACACCAGAAAACTGAGTCTGTAGTCAAATTTGTGAGCTTATCCACTGCAGTTATATTTAAGAAAAACACATCTGTATTTATCTTCAGTGACCTCAGACACCCCGTGCTATCTTTACACTTCCATTTATCGTAGCTCACATAAGCTTTAATGTCACAAATCCACCTTCAGCCGTGTGAGAAAACCAGAAGCGGTATGGCCTCTGTGACTTCGACCGTGTCTAGCATTCTTCCCCAGACTGTTGTTCCCTGAGAAATTCTACAACACAAAGATGGGAAAACTGCATGACACAGTTAAAGCCAAACTAAAGTTGCTTACAACGCTTAAAAGCCATGTACCCTCCAGCCCCTTTGCCCCTACAAAACACTGTCTCTAGTACACTAGAACAATATTATCTTGAAGGATCTCTGCCAAAGCACATCAGAGGTCCTTGTCAGCAGTTAACCTTACAATAGCTAAACTTAGAACGTTTGTGTGCTTTTGTGTGTGTTAAACAGATACACAAGCTCCTGCAGTTAGCTCTGGTGGTGGTGGAGTTGTTGGACAGTGGATCATCTGTATTGGTTAGTCTTGAGGACGGTTGGGACATCACCACTCAGGTGAGCGTTATATCACACATGTGTCCTTTGTGGTTGCTTAGATTTACTTTTCTGCAAATGTTAATCTCAAATGATGAAGTATATACTACCTAGATCTACTACTGTCCCTTAAACCCTTCACCTCATCTTTTATTGTTTAGCTAAACTGCCTAAAAGATGTTTTAGATTGAATGGTCATTGCAACTATTGTGGGCCATTTCAGGGTAAAAACCTTTTGTTATTTAAGCTAAAGGATCGCTTATCCAGCTCAGGATATTATGATATTATATTCTGCCTATTACTATTATAACAGTAACACAATGAATGGGAAGGACATTTTAGGCTAAACTCAGCCATTACAGCTCAATTGGTGAACAACAGAGTAACATATAATGACCACAGAGAAAGATTATCAACATGTTTATTAACAGTATTTCTTAAAATATAAAAAATTTGGTTTCCTGTATACGGGATATTTTTTTTTTTTATAAAATTATAATAAAAGAGTGCAACTTGCAGTACTGTTCACGAACTAATTCAATTTTTTTAACTAATTGAGGTATAAATTTCTTGGCAATTGAACTAATGACCTTTGCACTACATACTGAGCATTAGGAACCTATCACAGGTAGCTCCGCCCCAAACTCGTACTATTGGCTGAGCAGATGTGTTTAAATTCTTCAACAAGGGTCTGTTTATAGCTGTCCCCATACATTTAACTGCAACTGACGTAAATGTTTGGCGTTTTTTAACGTTCGATTTAAATTTTCCCCATGTGTTGCAGTAGAGCGTAATTGTCACATTTTTGCAGTCGGAGCTCACATTTTCCACACACGTTTCGATCGGCAGATTGTCATTACAAACAGAGATGTGTGTTCTGTGTCAAATGGGCTTGTTAAGCTGGGCTGGGCGTCTATCAGTGCCAAAATCAAACACGTGTCCAGTAAAGATCATCTCTTTACCACATTCTGCCAATCTCTGTAGACCTAAACGGCCGTTTTTCGATTAAATGGACTCCATGTGTCTGGCTCTGCAGGGGAGAACACAGTTGTACTGTAATGTCATATAAACTTGCATTTAACACTGAGAGGTGGCATACACTTTTTGATTATGCTGAAACTGATGGCAGCAGCTCCTAAAGTCATTCCTCTTTTATAGTAAGAGGTGCCAATATGATGTCTTCCCTGGATATTGAATGTCGTCCTATAAGAGAACTGTTGTACACATTCCAATAGAAAGGGAAAGAGTGGTTTGTAACCAGTGTTTAAACTAACATTTGGTCCCACCTGTCAAAAGTAAACTCAGAAATTTACCAATTGTGAACAATTGCTTTAACACCAAAGAAGTATTTTGAAGAATGTTTTTTGTCATACAGCAGAAGTGAAATGGGTATGGCAGTTTTTTGGTTACCAACTTTCTTCAAAATATCTTCTTTTGTGTTCTGTTAAAGAAAGAAATGTATAAATGATCTTTTTGTTTAACCAGAGACAGTCACCAAATGTAAAGACTTTAATATATATTTTATTATGCTATTATTATTGATCTTGTTTTATGTTTGTACTGTTATTATTCTTATAATGAAATATATGTATTAATATTGGCATTTATATTACTACAGAATTTTGCTGCACTCAGTGGTAGTATTGATACTTTTTACTTATTTATAATTTTTTCAAGTTGTGCATTACATACATTTCTATATAAACTTAACAACTTTGATGGAAGATTTTGCATTGAGGTTGTTAAAGCTGACTTTTGCCTATTTTAAGTAAATGTTAATAGTAAACAAATCAGTTGCATTACTACAGAAAAAATCTGTATTCGTGGAGTTCAGTCTCTGTGTTTTTCCAATTGTAAGTATAGAATAATGATATATACTTTTGGTAGTTTGCCTGGAATGTGGAGCAAATGTCAGTTTACACATAAAGATACGAACCTAAAACAACCTGTAATTTAATGCTACACGTAGTGATGACGTACAAACTAGTAATGAATAACCTCTTCAAAAGACGTGACAGTCCAAGTTTTACTGCAGTTTCGGCGGATAAACACCTGCATTTGGCACATGGTATACATTCATTGTAAATCTTATTATTTTGCTTCTGTAGGTTGTTTCCCTGGCTCAGCTTCTCAGTGATCCGTTCTACAGGACCCTGGAAGGCTTTCAGATGCTTGTGGAGAAAGAATGGCTCTCTTTCGGTCACAAATTCAGCCAGCGCAGCAATCTGACCCCCAGCAGCCAGGGAAGTGGCTTCACCCCCATCTTCCTCCAGTTTCTGGACTGTGTGCACCAGGCAAGACTTTTACATACATTACATTTTGTGCATCTTCTATAAACAATGACCTACATATTAGAATATACAACAGAATTAGGGGTTTTAAAATAAACCTAGAATTGAAACCACAGATGCGTAAAGCATAAACTTTAAGATGAATGTTCACATTTTTGACAAAATGTCTCTGCTCATGATCAACCAAATTCTTGTTGGCCAGTATCTGCTCGTAACTTCAGATCTCACACACACCCCTCTCTTGTTCCCACCATGTTTTGTCCATGAGCTCACAGCATTCTTGCAGCATCTATCCAGCTGAGGAGGAAGAGAAAGACTAATGTACTCACTTTACTTCTGCAGTCCCTGTGGTGGCCACACTGTCATTTCCTCTGCTCTCTAAAATGTTTGTGCACAGTAATGTCTTTCATGTCTTTGGCATCACCTCGCATCCTCGGCACGTTAAGCGCAGCCGGTAAAACTGGAAATAGGTTTCGTGAGGGTCGAGCTGTCCTACATTAAAAGTGGAAGCATACTTGTATCCCCACCAGAGATATGCTCTCCACTCTCCTTTTCTCTCAAAAAACAAATTGTTTCTTAGCATGTGTGATGAAATCGAGGCGTAGAATATCTGAATGACCCAGCTGAAGAGGTCCGGCGATGTCACAGAGCTCAGAAATACAGCCAAAGCGACTGAAAATAGAAGTGTCTCATGTTGGAGGCAGCTGTTGTTTTTGCCAGGATGTCCAGGTGGCCGAGTTTGTGAGGATTTCTCGCTCTTCTATTGAGGTCCTGCTTGGCTGCAGGTTATCACGTCGCGTCCCTCCCTGTTGTTATTTTTGTGCTGTTCAAATTCCATTCAAAAGCCATCATTTTCAGAGCCTTTAATAAATCTTTCCATTGTCCCGCTCACATTGTTTATTCCCTGCGGCTGAGATAAGGCCAGACAGCTCCTCTGATGTGACTGATCTGATTCTCTTTCCAGATTCATAACCAGCACCCTCTCGAGTTTGAGTTCAATCAGTATTATCTGAAGTTTCTGGCTTATCACTGCATCTCCAACCGCTTCAAGAACTTCCTGCTGGACTCTGACTATGAGCGTCTGGAGCACGGTGTGTAAGCATTCATCCTGGTGTATTTTGATGTCAATTCTCAAATAAACGTTTACATCATTCACTCGCATTATAACTGATCCATAATGTTTTGCATTTCCCATTTACCAAATTTTTATATAATTAGTGAGAAAAGTGAAGTCCATCTTTGGAAAAGTTATGTTTTTGCTCTTTATTCAAATTTTTTATTAAAGGTGCTTTGAGTATAAAATGAAGCTTAGGAATTAAACTTAACTAAGCATAAGGTTAAAATGTAGTCATTATATTGGCCAATCCATGAACATGTCAGGGTGGCCAGATCTGTACCACAAAACTAGCCAGGGATTCCTTTAAAAACATCTCGATCGCACCTTAAAAAAATTTGTTTTGAAATATTTCTGTTGTATACAGTTATTCTTATGCATTCTCAATGTATAAAAGATATCAGTAGTTTGTGGTTAAAATACCCATAAGCACATTCATCTTAATGTTTAAAAAATTTTTTTTAATGATCTTCATAGCCAGTTTCATATCCTCATAACTTAGCACATTATTTATTACAATGTATTTAGCCACCACTTTTCAATTTTTTTGTCATTATTGCTTCTGTTTAATTCCAACAAAGTGTATTGTGTCCTAAAACCATGCATGTCCATAATCTATCTCCCCTTTTTTTAAACATAAAATAGTGGTTTAGGAAAATATAAACAAATGGTTAAATATATCGGTAACACTATAAATACTCTCCCTGAGGGTTCATATTGAAGTTTTGGAATTGCCCATATCCTTAATTTCTTATGTATTTTTGTATAGAAGAATAAAACCCATATTCATTGATATGTTGTAGTTTGTAGAGCATTACAGGGAACTAATTTATAAATATGCTCACTTAATGTCTCGTTTGGCAATTGTATTGTGTTCCCTTTAAGTAGTAATACACCAAAAAAAATGAAAATTCTGTCAACAATTATTCCTCTTGTCATTTTACATGACTTTCTTTCTCCTTCAAAACCGAAAAGAAGATATTTTGAAGAATTTAGGTAACCAAACAACGATGGCACTGGTTGGTTCATTGGTTTTGTCTCTATACAAAAAAAGTGAATGGGTGCTGCTAGTTCGCACCAACATTCTTCAACATATCTTCTTTTGTTCTGCTAAAGGACAAAAAAAGTAATACAGGTTTGAAAAGACATGAGTTTTTTAACTTTAATACATTTTGTTACCTACTGTAACCTGTAGCACCTTAAAGAGTGCTTTTATTAAATGCTGTTGGTCTTATCACACTCTGATATTTTGTTTCACACCTGATTGTATTACCGCCTGCAATAACAATCACTTCTTTGTGTCTATTCACCAAAGGCACATTGTTCGAGGATAAAGGAGACAAACAGTCCAGAAAAGGAATCTGTATTTGGGAGTTTATCAACCGAATGCATCGCAAGACTCCTCTGTTCTTCAACTACCTGTACAGCCCATCAGAAACAGAGGTAAAGAGTTTCTCTGGGTGTGTGTTGTCAGACAGCTCCAATGGCTTTTACCCCGATGCACTCCGTTGGAAAGTGATGTTGACTACTAATCTCAAATATGTTGACGTCTTCTCCTAGCTCAGTGAACCACAGTTTGCCACGATTGCAAAACAGCCTCAGTGACCTTATAAAGCCGTCTTTTTCAATTTCCAGCAGTTTGCAATTGTCTTTCAAAACAAAGTTAGAATGAGTTGGGTTGGGTTGTTAAAGAAGCATCTCCTCCTTGCATGTCCTGTTTTACAATGATGATGATTCTTGAGCAAGTGATGTTTACTGCTCTCCGGACACATCAAACCAGGCAGTGTGTTAAAGGAGGACAAGCTTGTGTTTAAACAGCAGGTCATCCCCTCACATTCTTCTAATGAGGGTGAATCAGTCTAGTGTGACCCATATTGCTATAGAAAAACATCTGATAAAGGTTAAGCAGAGCAAAGGGTCTTTACGGACTGTTCCTGTTTACAACCCTGGACATGAGTCAGACGGATGAACATTGTAAAACTTTAGCATTAATGCAACAAATAATGAAAAAACTAATTAAAATATCATAGTATATCTGTGTGACAAATAAAACTATATTTATTCTAAAAAAATATTTTTTGCAGGCGGTTCTAAAGCCCCTGATATCCATTCTCAATCTGACGACATGGGAGTTCTTCACCGGAGAGACTCTGTCCACGGGCCCGTCTTACGACTGGTGCATGATATCTGTACACTCACAGAACATGGAAGAGTCAGACACCATCGCCACCACCAAGAGAAGAATCGTCTGGCCGTGTTATAGCAGCGTTAGCCGTGCTCAGCCTGACGCCATCACCAAACTATTGAATGTGAGTTAATACATCTTTTCTTTTGCTTTTTGCAGCCTGTGGCTATCTAATGATGCTGAATTCATTCAAAGTAACATTCTGATGTAGGTAAATAATTATGATGTTATGACATGACAGTGTGTTAAACATATTGAGTCATATTGTAATGAAAGGTTGACATTTATAAAGTTATTTGCTTCCGTCCCTCCATTGCACAGGGTTGTGAGATTTAAGAAAGAAATAGTATCTGCTACACTTTAGCTACATAAATTTAGATTTGGTCACATTACCTTCCTTTCACTGTACATTACAGAAAATAAGTTACTTTAAAGATTATAAGTGTTCCGGTATAAAAGGTTTCTTTTTAAATAAGAGAGTCTGTCTTTGGTCTAGTTTTTATGTACACAACCGGTGAAGTTTTGGGACACTTGAGTGAATGTTTCTCATTATTTTTAAAAAAACTTGATCCGAAGGTGTTGGCCTAAATGTCTGAAATTAGTTTAATATAAAAAATATAGTTTAGCAAACACAAATAAGAGCTGAAAATAGACAGGAACCCCTTTAACATTCTTTATAAAGCATCTTAGAGTTGACTTAAGAAGCTGCTTGAGAAATAACAAGAAAACATTTCTACAAATTCTAGTCAAAAGATGACTGCCCTGAAGATGATGAAATATAACATGTTTTATTTTATTTTTACATTATAGTGATGACATAATTATCATAGTTTCCCTTGTTTTATTTCATAATTGTCCGTATTATTCTAGACTGTGAAAGAAAATATATAAATATTTAGTGCAAGTAAGTTTATATATGATCTCAGGATATCGAGAGACTGAAAGCAGAACTGGGACATCCATCAGATCTGTGGCACACCGTTCTAGAGAAGGTGCGAGACAGCATCCAGGAAGATCTCAAACCGGAAGGCAATGTAAATACCTCCAACTTTTCTTCTCCACTTTCCTTCACAAGTATTCTTCTCATTGCTGCAGATCTAACATGTTACTATTTCATCTTTTAGCTGCGGAAGGATTCGATGTCTATCTCTGGCCTGGTCCACACTCCAAACCTGCAGGTTTATCATCGACGCTCTATGTTACATCTTCCCGATAGCGGCCTGGGAGAAGACAGCAGTCCCACTACAGTCAACGGAGTGAATCGCAGGGCAGCTACGCTTTACAATCAGTTTACCCCAAAGAATGAAGACAACAGGTATGGACAAACACATTCACACATGGTTTAATCTACTAAAACTCGGATTGTCTGGTGTGATGCGCATTGCTTTTATTCATATAGATCATTTGAGGGAATCTTGTATAAGCGAGGAGCATTACTTAAAGCTTGGAAAGCCAGGTGGTTTGTTTTGGACATTACCAAACATCAGGTAAGACAATCATTTTCTTTATTTTTAATTAATCAATTTGTCTGCCGGTGTTTATTATGACATTCTCTTTCTAGTTGAGATATTATGATACAGATGAGGACACTAGCTGTCGAGGTTTTATAGATCTGGCTGAAGTGGAGTCTGTTTTAATCGCAACGCCAACCATAGGAGCCCCAAAACACATCAGTGAAAAGGCTTTCTTTGATGTAAGTTTTTTATATTTATTTTATTATTTATGTTATGTATTTTCTTTTTAATTATTATTCATTTACAATAAATAAAATAAATGGCAATATTTTTACATTGTAAGATGTTTTCACAAAACTAAATTATATCAACTTAATAAAATATTTTAAAAACATTAAATATATTTTATCAGTGGTAACTATTAAAAAACTGGGTAAAAATCCAGCAGTTAATTTCTCTGAAATATAAAATGAAAAAATAAGTATTTATTTAACAAATGTATATTTGTAATATGCACCGATATTTATGGTCTAATATAAATATTGTGATTGAAAGAATGCCAGTCTTGGTAAGAAAAACTCAACATACTAACTTAGTTCCAAGTATTTTTTTCTTTGATAGAAAGAGTGATGATGTCAGGATAGAGGTTTATTAGTGGGTTAGGTACAAGCGCGTTGTTATGGGCAGATCGTCCAGAGAAAATGCCTGAGAGGGATTTCTTAGCTTTTTGGGTAGGCACCACCAGACGTCGATCATTCACTGACCACGTCTGTATCAGCGTTGGGGTTGCTATAAATGTGGTGGCCTTGTAGGCAATGAGGCGAGGTTTGAATGCAAGCGGCTATAGGGAGCCAATGTAGCTTGAAGAAGAGAGGTATGATTCGTGCTCTTTTCGGCTCCTTGAAGACCGCTCTTGCAGCCGCATTCTGAATCATCTGCAGAGGTTTGGTAGTGGAGGCCGGCAGTCCACTGGGTAGAGCATTGTAGTAGTCCTGTTTAGACAAGACTAGAGCCTGCATTAGGATTTGTGCTGCGCTCTGTGAGAGGAAAGGACCTATCTTCCTGATGTTGTAAAGAAGGAATCTGCAGGTTGTGTTGGGTCTTCGGGTCGGAGGAAATGACAAGAAGTTCGGTTTTCGCAAGGTTCAGTTGCAGATAGTGGTCCTTAATGCAGAAAGCGAAGTTACTCAGGCATGCTAAGACATGTCCCTAAACTGTCTGGTCTTCAGGGTGGAAAGTATCCAGTCGGCATAGCCGTGAAAGGAAAAGCCATGCTTCGAAAGACAGATCGCAGTGATGTCATGTAGATCAAGAAGAGCAGTGATCCAAGCACTGAGCCCTGAGGTACACCAGTCTTGAGATGCTGAGAGGTAAGATTGGAGATGTCAGAGATACCTATGGTTTTGAGGGTCGAAAGAGGTATGCAATGGTTGACAGTGTCGAAAGCAGCTGAAAGATCCAGCAGGATGAGAACAGATGTCTTAGAGGCTGCCCTTGCCAGTTTAAGGTCTTCGACAACCGAAAGAAGTGGATTGCCCACTCTTGAAGTCTAGAAGGTTGATCTAAGTAAGAAAGGAGAAGAGTTGGTTAAAGAAGACACACTCCAGAGTTTTTCTAGCGAAGGGCAGGAGAGATTTCGGCCTGTAGTTCTGCAGGAGAGTTGAGGGAAAGATAAGACTGATAGAGAGAGAGAGGTCGCCAGTATTATTTGATTTGCACCACTTTCTCTCAGCAGACCTGAGCCTGGACCTGTGTTCACGGAGGACATCAGATACCCATATAATCGTGGATATAATTTCGATCATAATCACATAATGCTATTACTTAAACATGTACCAGCATCCAGGACCCAAATGATCAATTTATTTAAATATCTCAGATAAATCTCACCTCGAACTCGTCTGTTTTTTCCTCACAGCTGAAAACCACTAGACGGGTGTACAACTTCTGCGCAGCTGAAGCTGAGAACGCTCAGCAGTGGATTGATAAGATCCAAAGCTGCATTTCGGATGCTTGAACGCCTTTACTCCATCTCTCTCGCTGCAGGGAGATTCACTGTGCAATTCCTAGAACCATAGTAAAGCCTTGAGTGCCTGTTGTAAATCTCTTAGACGCTGAGTAATGACTGAAAGACTTGGCTGATATCCTGAGCTCAGGGTTAATGACTGGTGTAACAGATGAACAAATGCTACATGCAGGTGAACTGAAGCAATAGCACTAATCTTTAAACTCGGGGTATGGGGGTGCGTTCTAAACAATACAATAAAACTGCCGCTGCTGATGACATGCAAACAAAAGAAGCACCAAATCCTAAAGACATTTAGAAAGATGCACAACTTTTTAAAGGCAAATAATATGCACTTGATGATATGCACTCCCTACAAAACAGATTTCTAATGGAGTAAACATCCTGGCATTGTGTTTTAACGAAATATATAGGTGGCAGAGCATTTACACTAATGCTCTAGTATTTTTACTATATTTGCAAAATGTTTTTTTCAGTACGAATGTTTTGATGTTGTTTTGTAAATTATTTTTTAAACATTACAAGAGTAACCGGAGTGTGAATGTAAATATCAGTTGTTATACTGTATTGAATATGTATTCTTACCTTTAGTCTAACTTGAAATAAAATCACTCATATTTATACTTGTGTTAATTGGTCGGACCAAATAAAGCACTTCCTGTGTCGGATGGCTTTGTTATTTTATATGAAGGGAATAACACTACATCTCTCCATTCTGAATGGGGTCTTTAAGGGGTTGTGCTTTTTAGGGCATTTGTTTGTTTGTGTATGAAAGTTTTAAGAAGAGAAACACAAAATCATACAGGTTGTCTGTTACTGAAACTTTAAAGATGTTACTGTATGTGACTTTATTTTGTGATGCCACTAATGTTGTTTGATTTGTTTACTGTTTTGCTTACATTGTTTTTTTTTCATGTTTTGCTTTTGAAATAAATTTTCAGAACTCTTACTCTTGTACTTGACTCCTATGTACATATAGATTTTTCAATAGTGTGTGTTTCTAGAATTGAACCCAAGACCTGATAGTTTGCCCTAATTCCATGTCATTTTCTCTATGAATTATTTCAGCAGAACACAAAAGAAGATATTTTGAAGAATGTTGGTCCTCATTGACATCGTATGGATACAAACCAGTGCAAGTCAATGGATACCAACCTTATTCTTTTACTAATATTGTATTTAAGAAGACATTTTAAGGCATACAATGTCAAGAGGTGCATAAACAGTGACTGAAGTCACAGAAATGATAAATAACTAATTCTTCGATTGGATTTCAAGATTTGAAATGTCAAGAAGGTGCAAAAATGATGACAGAATTTTCCTGTAGGTTGGATCTATGTCTTTATTTACAGGAATACTTAATATTTGATTATCGGCTTTAGGACACAAACCACTTTTCTCAAGAACATAAAGATATTAAGATAGAGATATTATTAGTATCTTCTTTTGTCAATTGTAGAAAAAGAAAAATCATTCTGGTTTGATATGTCAAGAGGACACATAAATAAGAACAAATTTTAATTTTGTGGTTGACATTCTTTAAGCTACAAAAATGCCAAATATTTCCAGGACACAAATCACAGGGACTTTTCTCAAAATATCTTCTTTTGTGGGCCTAAGAAGAAAGAGTAGTACAGAGGTTTCTAATAACATGAGGGTGAATAAAAGATGGCAGATTTATCTTCTGGGGTTGACAATAATGAATAATTATAAATAATGTAACTTTACCCAGGACACTTGACTAAAGTAAACACATTAAAATGATGAATAATAAGCAACATAAACATGCTTACAGGAAATCATAATCACAGGAAACGTGCGAAGAAAATGTGTTCATGGAATTGAATGGGACAACTTACATAATTTATATAAGCCCAACAGTAATTTGTTCCGCTGGTTCCGATGAGTGCGGCCCGTGGAGCATTGTGTTCATGAGAGGAAACCGCTGCTCTCCAAAACATCAAGATGTTACTGTAAAAGAATGCTTCGTGTCAAAAAGTCCTCTTCAGACCTCAACAGACAAGAATGTTAATGTAGAGGCCAAACTGGTTCAACTACAAACATCATTGCTACGATACACTCTCAGCTTATTTAATATGATACACAGCATGACAACATCAAATCTCGCTTTTCCTTTAGAGACCCTGAATGGAGCGTCTCCTTCCTCTCATGATGACATGTTTAGAGATCAGCATCACAGCCAAGCGTTCTCACTTGCAGTAATGAGAGTAAATGAGGATAATAACAGGGCCGCGGGCGCCTTTGTGGCGAGACACGGCTGCGCCTATGAAGCGAGTCAGCTCGGGGAAAAAAGCTGATGGGACTGAGGGTTTCGAGAGCAATGGGGACGTGCATTTGAGCTCGTGCTCCCCGCTGACTTGTATTCAGAGCAGGTGTTGGCCTGGTTGAACATCTGGACTTGGGCTGTCTTACAATTCTCTCCAAATATAGATGCCTCCTGGACTGGAGGATTAGAGAGGGAATAAGCGGAAGAGGGAATCCCTCCAGAATGTCTGGAATGGGACAAACGGGATGTTTGGAGGACTTCATGGTGAAACGGTTTTCCAAGTGAATCTGTAAGATGTTAAAGTGAGAATCATAATAATGAAGTTTCCTTTTCTTGTTAATCTTTGAATGTGGTATAATGCTTTTTGCAATGCTCATGTTCTGACATGCAATCATGGTTTATTGTTCACGTTCATGAAATGTCTGAAATCCTTTAGATTGGCAACGGGCAAACAGAGCAGATGTTTTTAACTGTTAGACAAGTGCTTGGTGACTGGGACATCAGCAATGTTAAGAATGCAAGTGTGGAAAGAGCGTGAAGATTGAGGATTACATGTAGGCCGCATGCAGAATGAACTGGTATGAAGAACACATCTGTCCTAAAGATAGGTCACCAATAATACACTTCCTGTTATCAGAAGCAATAGTATAAAAAATCATATTCTTAACCCACAGCACAGTTTAAATGTCTCATCTAACACCTGATTCAACTTATCAGTTCATTACCAGAGTCTGCAGGGTCTGAAACTGTAATTACATCCCGACATTAAATGAAGCACCTGGATGTGATTTATACCTGAACTCTGTAGGAGAGCGGCCCTGCGGGAAAAAGACTGAACGTTTGTGGAATCATGTCACGACATCGAAAGTATCAGTCTCTATTCAAAGCCGGTTTAATTATTGAACTGTACAGAAATTTTTGAAAAATGACAATACAATTAAAAAACAATTAAGATTTTTTCATTGTTAAACATTTGAAAGAATAATTTTAATGATTTATTAAGTTGAATTAATCATTTTTGAAATCAGGCTTTTTATGACTGAATTTTTATGACACTGGTTCCATGCGATTTAGGTATGTTTTTATTATAACTTTGTTTTAAAAATGTCTACAAATTTCAAGAGAATCTCTGTTATGAAAACATGATTTAATGGCATGGAACTGTTTCCCATGATTATATTGAGTTCCGCTCAATTTGAGTTGTCACTAACTCTTTTTAAATAAGTTTTTTTATTAAATGTTAACTTAAAAAAGGAAAGAAAATGTACAATTTCCTTCGAAGGTTTTTATATTCTGAAGAACCATTAATGGAACAGGTTGTTTTTTTACAGAACAAATGCACAATTCCCGGATTACATTTTTGGAAATGTTCATTTATGAACTTTTAATCTTAAATGTATGTATTTTGATCATTTGCTACATACCACTATTGGGGAACAATGGTACAAGATGATAGAATGTTGCAGTAATATAGTTCCAGCATGACCCATTCTTTGATTATCCATTGAGCAAGAGACCTAAGGTTAATTTGCAATGGCACGAGGATCGTCTCATCTGGCCTGTTGGAGTAGACGGTTGGCTTATGCTGGCCCACTGGTTGCCATTCATCTGTTATGCTTCAAGTGTTGACATCAATGAACCGGCATTGTCGTGAACCTTAACATCTACCCGTATACCAAGACAAGCACAAAACAATGAAGTCATTGAGTAAACATCAGAAACAAGCATGAATCCACTTCACAAGTCCCACCAAAAACCATCCAAGCGTACAAAACCCTGCTGGTGAATTTTTACATCTCACGTGTCTAATGTTTATCCGTTTTCTTTTCAAAATACATTCATCGTCTGTTAGTCATCATCACGATGAAAATTCAATATTTTGCACGTTCCCCGAGGAACAATCTGACTGATTCTTTATAACTGAGTAAGCCAGAGCCTTGAGGTACAGAATATCATTTACATGACAGTCGCTCATGCAGACAAACAAAAGCAGCTTTTCATTTAATTGCAAGGGTTTTGATTCTGAATGCCATGAAGTATCATTTTAAGATGCATTCAAAGACATTTGATTACCATCAAAACTTTTAAAGGCAATGACTTCAGCACAACATGTTCTTTGAACTGTGAACCCTGCTCAAACGTTTCATTTGCATCAATGCCCTCCACAGCATGCCTGAGATATCAAAGCTCCAGCATGAAGTGTTTGTTCCATAGATGATCACCCCTGATATTACAATCTAAGCATACAGCACACGTATGGAGATGCATCTGGGCATGTTATGCCAGAAACAGACCTGACATTATGTTAGACCAGCTTGTTTTGACACTCGCTTGTCAAGACCGGCATCTTATGTGTGCCATCTTAGACTGCAAGAACATGTTTTGGAGAATAAGGTTTCCGAGATATCTTCAGTTTATCTGCAGCATACTGTTTCGTTTTGGGTACAAAGAGTTCGGCTGTTTTTAAAGGGTTCAGGTGAAGTTCAACACTTGATTCATTAGATTTGATTCATCAGTCATGAGGTGTATCTGCAGAATTATCAGTCTGATTGGCAGGTGTTTGTCTTCAGCTTTTCTCATGAGATGAATGAGGTGGGTGGGGCTGGTTAATGAAAACAGGTGTTACAAACAACCTAGAGCTCTCTTAAAACCCCCAGCTTTTGGATTTCCACAGGTTCTTGAGATATTATTGGGAATGATATTGAGAATGATATTGAGAATGATATTGGGAATGATATTGGGAATGATATTGAGAATGATATTGGGAATGATATTGAGAATGATATTGGGAATGATATTGGGAATGATATTGGGAATGATATTGAGAATGATATTGGGAATGATATTGAGAATGATATTGGGAATGACATTGGGAATGATATTGGGAATGATTTTTGGGAATGATATTGGGAATGACATTGGGAATGATATTGGGAATGATTTTGGGAATGATATTGAGAATGATATTGGGAATGACATTGGGAATGATATTGGGAATGATTTTTGGGAATGATATTGGGAAAGTAATTGGGAATGACATTGGGAATGATATTGGGAATGACATTGGGAATGATATTGGGAATGATATTGTTAAAGTAATTGGGAATGACATTGGGAATGATATTGAGAATGACATTGGGAATTAAATTGAGAATATTAAGAATGAAATGTAAATGTTTAGTGTAAAGGTTGAAGAGGAAAGATGGGAACATTGTTCTGTTGAGGTCTGATTTGAGAGTTTTTTGGCTGATGTCGTTGGGTTTTGTTGAGCTTTTTTGAGTTGTTTCATAACTTGACAAACCCAAAATTGAAGTGTTCTTCAGTATTCATATCCTCCAGATGTTTATCTACAATTGGGTGTGCTTTTGAGTTTATTTTCTGAGCTAAATTATTAACATTATAAAAATTATATAAGAGAATAACACAACCGAGAACTTACAAGTGAATATTTCTTTCTTCTTTACTTGTTATATTGATTTTGGTTATATGAATCAATCTGGAATTGTCTAGTATCTGAACCAATAAAGGAAAGATGCTTACTTAAAACTGGTATGGCCGACTAATGTGAAACCTTCAATTTAAGATTACAACTAAACTATAGGGTCTACTTGGCATCTTTGGGCGAGTTTTACAACAGGGATGAAAGATGGCATACGGGACCAGGTCCCTGTGAGCCAACAGCCCAAATATCTATATGGACATGTGCACCAAGCATTGCAGCACAGCCCCCCCACCCCCACTAGCAATTTTAAGTAAGATTATGTTGAACGCCATATTAACGCTAATGAGCACGTCAATCACAACCTGTTTGTATTTTAATGATATATTTTAAATTGAAGTTAAATTTAAAGCAAACCCCGATGAGACACACTACACATGCAATGCACAGAGAATATAACACACTTGTGTATCAGTGTACAACACTGCACATCTGTATCTGCCACACACAAAATGGGTATGACATGGCCCTCTGAACAATTCATGTGTATCAAGAGTGTCATCTTGTGGACACAGGCATGTACGACTATATGTGCTTCACATGAATGAATCATTATGTGTGTTTGGAATTCATTTTATAAAAAATTTTAGTTGCATTATATGAATGTCTTGATGTATTACAAACAACAGAAGTGTGAAGTTTCTGTTCGTTAAATTAAACGTCCTCATCCGGAGTTACTGTCCGTCGTGTTGTCTGTTCTTATTCTCCTGCCAGTTTTTCTCCAGCTGGTCCAGCTCTGTTTTAGAGAAAGATGCTGTTCCCCAGTTGGTTATGTTATAGGGTGACTTGTCGCCTGGAAAACACACGTAACACATTTAGGACACTGATTTTGGCGAGATCGTTCTGTATGTAAGGAATCTCGCACGATCACCTGGTTGAATGAGTCGAAGGAGACCCTCGTGTTCACCGACTTTGTGTTTCCATTTCTTTGTCTTATTGGCGGCCCGCTCCAGTTTCTTCGTAACTGCCTGAAAAACAATGAACGCACACTAAATCTAGAACCGTTTGCAGAAATACAGGAATAAACATAACAGGGAAGTAAAAGACAAACTGTGTTGTACTACAGGTGTTTCAGACGTTGGATATTAGAATGATTTTTCATTATGAACTCATTACCTTATACTCTTCCTGCGCTCCCTGCCTCTGTTTTTCCAGATTCTCCAGCTGCTCCCGTGCAGCCCGCAGGGTCCGTTCCTTCTCCGATCGCTCCTTTTCTAGCTCCTCTTTCTCCTTCTGAGATTGAGATAAAACCTGCTGCTGTTGCTTGTAGATCTCCTCCAGCTCAAGCCTTTTGCTCGCCTCCTCCTCCAGCAGCCTACAGACAAAACAGATACGCTCGGCTGTGCATCTACACCCCCATGATGTGTGTGAGAGAGTTTACTGTACCTGGCCTGCGTCTTGCGCAGGGTTTCTTCATCCTGTTTGGCTTTTCTCTCATCCTCTAGTGCATCTTTCAGTTGACTGTACATCTCCTCCAGTTCATGTAAACGTTGATAGTACTGCTCAAGTTCACTGGACTTTTCCACCACCTGCTCCTCCATCTGCTTTCGAGCCTGATGTGGAGCAAACGTGCGTTTTTGAGAACATCTGTGTGTGTGTGTGTGTGTGTGTGTGTGTGTGTGTGTGTGTGTGTGTGTGTGTGTGTGTGCGTCCGTGCGCGCGTCTGTGGGTGCGTGTGTGTGTGTGTGTGTGTGTGTGTGTGTGTGTGTGTGTGTGTGTGTGTGTGTGTGTGTGTGTGTGTGTGTGTGTGTGTGTGTGTTTGTGCCTGTGTGTGTAACTGGTTACCAGTTTCTCTTGCTCCAGGTCCCTTTTGTATTGGTGTAGTAACTCTATTTGGGTCTGAAGTCTCTGTTCTTCAATGAAATCTCTCTGTGAAGCTTCCTGCAGATTCTGAAACAACGGAGGGCAACATGAAATCCCAAAGTAGAAGATATTAAATAATTTTGGATTAATAAATTAAAAGAAATAAACATCTATGTATGTATAATAAGGAAATATTTAGATGAGTTCATTTATCAGGATTGAAATTATATATCTGAAATTCTGAAATTACATATTTTTGCAAATGTATACATGTCAAATGTTTAATAAAAGAAACTGAATACATACAGATATACCTTACATTTACACAAGCATTTATTTCGGGTGCAATTAATCACGCCCTACTTTTTATTATTTACTTTTCTTTCTTTTGAAATAATTTGTGTAGCACTTTGAATTACTATTTTAAAAAATAGTGTGCTATTAAAGCAATCTTGCCTTGGCTTGTCTTCTTAGCATACTATGATATAAACTATATTGCATAAAAGTTCTTATATAGTCTTATATTTATATAATTCTTAATATATGAATGAGAAAGTTGACCCAAAAATTTAAATTCATGAACCACTCACACTCAAGTTGATTTAAACTTGTAGGAGAATGATTAAAAATATGTAGGAGAATGATAGCAATTGAGATTTATGGGACAACGTTGACTACCAAAGGAAAAAATAAAGATGTAGTCAAAGGTAGATGTAGTCATTGTTTTCCTAAACTCTTTAAAATATCTTCTTTTGTGTTCATCAGAACATAAATGATATACAATATTTTTCTACTACTATAAGCATCTACCATATCAGTCATGTTATAGAATAACTACAGTACATTTCCTTCTAAAGGAACAACTGATGAAACTTGCATGAAGAACAGAACAACTGTCTGAGATCAAGATCAAGAACAGGAACAGGAACTTTTAAAAACACTTATATACAGAAACTATGGCTGCACTGCTTAGGACTTCTCTTTTTGCAGGTGTCCTGTAGGGGAAGTCCTGGCCTCGTGGTAAGAGAGTTTGACTCCTAACCCTAGGGTTGTGGGTTCAAGTCTCGGGCTTGTATGTGTTCAGTGTGTGTGTGTGTGTGTCTGTGTGTGTGTGTGTGTGTGTGTGTGTGTGTGTGTGTGTGTGTGTGTGTGCGTGCGTGCGTGCGTGCGTGCGTGCATGTGTGTGTTCACTTCTGTGTGTGTGCACTCTGGATGGGTGAAATACAGAGCATGAATTCTGAATATGGATCACCACACGTGGCTGTATGTCGCTAGATTGATATCAAAGCAAATTGTTGATGTGAAACCTTCCCAGCTCAGAGTCTCTCTGCAGACGTCTGTTGGTGCGTTCAACAAAACCAATGGGGAAACTATAGCGTGACCAAAACTACAAAGCCAAGAAATTTAAGGAAATTTAGAGTATTTTCAGAGATGGACAAATGAAAGACCTACAGTACCTTACTCATAGTCTCCAGCTCGGCCTGCTTGCTCTCATTGGCCATCTCCAGCTGTCTCATTCTGTTCTCTATTGTCTCCTGTTCAGCTTTCATTCTGTTTCTTTGCTCTCGCCGTCTCTGTCTTGCCTCACGTTGAGGCGATGAAAGACCCTGTCTTATACGGACAATGCAGTCCTGGATGGCTAAAACACATGAAAACACATGAGCGTCACAGTAAACATCTGTGGCCGTTTCGTGAAATGCCAGCAAAAATGTGATACCTTGAATCCATTCTTGTCTCGTCTTTTTATCTGATGCATTGATCTCAAAGCTTTTTTCGACGCATCTTATGATGTAGAGGTTTTTCTTTCCATCCTTTTCTGGCAGCGACTGAGAAGACAGCGTTCATGTTAAATAAACACAATAAAGTCATTTAATTTAATCTGGCATTAAAATAGAAATCACACGTAATACAACTCAGCATTTTTTCTTTGTTGCTATAGAACAAGTATTTTTATTTTTTATTAGTATTAAATCAATTTCATTTTCATGTGTCAATGTAATAAATCCAATAAAAATTGGATAGAAGTGCTTTTTGAAGAATATTAATACAAGTTTGTTTTTATAACATAAAAAAATAGATTTTCTGTAAACCAGCTTTCAATATTTATAATAAAATATGTTGTAATTGTATTGTAAATGACTGTACCTCTACACAGCTGTTGCGATCCAGTGAAATACATCCCTTCTGCTCAGCAAGGTCTTCATTCACATAATATGAGATGTATGTTGAATGCAATTCAAACCATCGCTCGGTCCAGTTTTTCCTTTTGTGCCCTTTTTTGGTCATGTAACCCTTTTTAAATAAAAGTTGTTAAACAATGGACATTACACAACAGTGTACATAACAAATTAAATGTGTGTTCTGGGTGGTTGCTAGGGTGTTGCTAGGGGGACACTAATGGTGTCCAACAAAGGTAGCTATCACCAATCATTAAAATTTTAGAACTTATTTTTTGCATTTATTTTATATAATTGTGGTTAATATCTATGACATAAATAAGATTAATTTATTGTTGATTAAAAGTGATAGTTAGCCCAATTCTTTTGCATAACACACAAAAGAAGATATCTTGAAGAATGCTGTAAACATTCGTTTTCTATGAACTCTTGTTTGGCCACAAAGCCATTTCTCAAAATATATTTTCTTGTGTGCCACACAAAAAGGACCATATTTAGGTTTTGAAACGTGTGAATAAATTGTCGTTTCTTTTATTGTGCATTTAATATCAGCTGGAATGTCTCCATTAAAATGCTGGTATCCACCTGTTTGATCACATCCAGTATGAGCTCCTGAAAGATCTCATTGATGCCCATAGATATGGTCTGAGGGTTCATGCCCTTGGTGAAGTGGCCCATGCCAACAAGCTCAATCAGCTCCCATGCATTGAGCTGATGTTTCTTCAGGCTCAATTGCATTTTATAGTGTTCAAATCGGCCTTCGTTCCAACTACAACCCATCGCTGTCAATAGCTTGTGCAGGAAGTACTCGATCTGTCATACAATATAGTGTTGCATGAGTATTTTAATGCCAACGCATAAATATTACATGCTCAAACAACTGTAACCAACCTCCTCTGGAACCATATGTAGAGGATATTTATCTTCAGAGAGGAAGTTGAAGATACACCAGATCTTGAACGTGTCAAGTCCTGAGATGAGCAGGTGTTTCCCGCTGATGTGCTTGGGAGCACAGAGAGTCCAGCACATCTTATTCAAGTCGACAAAGTCGAAGTTTGGCTGGATCTGTCATGTGTAAAATACACATACATTAATATAGCATTTCTATTTATAAAGCTTCTAAGCAAAAGTGAATAATGAATACTTGACAAAATAAAATAAATTTTTGGGCTGGGACAAAAGATAAGTGGTATCAACAAAATAAATTCAGAAAGTAGAGATCTCAAACTTTGAGTATTTTGGAAAAAGCTGATCTCATGGGGTTTTCACACACAATCACTTCACATGTTAACCATGTTATAACTTTATGACTTTATGACCAAGTATGACTTTAGACAAAATAGCAAAAATATCAAAGGGTCATGCTGATCCATTCTGTGACAAGTCAAAACAGCATAAACAACATATGTCCACAGATCCAACTGTCCAAAAGTCCAAAAATAACTAAATGAGTAATAAGTCTCATGTCATTTGAGTCATACAATCAGTCTAGTCTCTGTTACAGACCACTTCATTGGATACATACGCGTCTGACCGAAAGTTAACTTATGGTTTGTGTTTGTTGATCGGTCTGGCCTTGGTATTTGATGTCATTTATATTATTATTAAATTGTATTTATGGATGTTTATTTGTATTGAACGAGCACTTTGTAAAATTGTGTTGTAGACTGTTTTAACTTCAACAAATAAAAAATCAAATGTATAAAACCAAATAAAAAGTTTGGGAAACAGATCCTTTACTTTTGCCATATTTGAAGCATATGTATGGAACATTGACATCTAGCACTTGAACTTGGCCACAAAACCTTAGTTTAAAAAACTGGAGACACATTTAAAGCCAAATATTATTATGAATTTTTCTTTAAAACTGTTATCAGAAATAATCTACAGACACAATATTGTTTGCAGGTGTGTATCGGAAGTTAGGTTCGGGACAAATGTGTTGATTTATAGTTACTATTAAGCTTATAACGTCTTGTTATTATAGATTTATCATTTATTTACTATGTTAGTGGGACATTTACTACTATTTTCACCGAGACATCAAATCTGATCAAAATGTATTATTAATATAACATTATTATAATGAATTGATGAAAAAAATTTACATACGGTGGACACAAAAATACACATCCAACCTTATCTGAGTCATAAGTCATGCTTTTGAGGATATTTTAAATATCTATTCTTGAGATGGGAAGTGTGAAATGTCTCTGGGCACTGAAGCATATATTAAAATGAATATATGACACTGTCTTAAAGGCTAAGTGATGCCACCCTTTTGTCGTAAACTACATTAAATACTTTAAATAGGCCTCAAGTCCACATAGGTATCCTAGCAGAATGACCACATTTGTAGTTTAATACACTAATCAACACGCTGCCATTGTCTCTTATGTGTTTTGTACAGTATATGTGTAAATGTGGCATATGTCACAAAGGTTTGCTTTCTTTACCTTGTTAAGAATGAAATTGTTCAGGTAGGGCATGTAACCCTGAGTCGACACCAGTCCTTCATCATTGTCTTTAAAATGTTCCTCCAGGGCTGAAGTGTTATGTGGTATGTTTAGTACGGTATACAGGTTGTGGGACAGCACCTTCAGACAAACAAACAAACAATATTATAGACACACAAATGCTTAACGAAGATGTATAAAATGTCATCATCTTCTCTTGCATCAGGGCATCTACATTAACACACACAGCTTTGTGTATGCAAGACTGATCAAGCATGAGTATGCAAAGAACGCCCCTTTACTGTTCATATTCCTACAGATCAACTAAAACAAAATATGAAATTCATATAATTTTTATTACAAAAACAGCACACCATTATAGTTCCCATTAAAACCAATGCCATTCAATTAAAGAAATGTGATGGTTAACTAATACATTTGTTATCAGTTTAATGTCTGCATTTTCATCAAATTATTTCACATATGCATTTTTTGCTTATTTTTGCGGGCCAAAAACACAATACAATAAAGAGTTTAACATAATATATAGGGAAACAGATATGTAGATTGTCAACTTAATTGACGGCGTTAAGAATACAAGAGAAACAATGAAAAATAAATAAATAAATAAATAAAGTGATTTAATTTAATCTAGCAATAAAAAAATAAATAAGATAAACAAAGGTCAAAAGCTTTAAAACGTGAGGGTAAGACATTTAAACAATTAATACATTATATAAATCAAATAAAAAATTCTTATTATGTGACAACTAAAAAGTATTTAAATAAATCCTAAATTCTTTAGAAACAAAACAAGAAAATGTGTTTTCTTGGTGATAAACTTACATTTGTAAATATAAATTTACAAAGAAAATACATGAAGTTCATAACAAAACAAGCAATCATTTCTGTCCTACAATTATTTCTGGGAAAGTCTCTAATAACCCAATATTTCCACAGATATATACTGACATATCTAAAATAAATAAAAAACACTTTCAGTATAGAATTGATCTCTGAGACATCTTCTGTATGATGTCATAAAGATCTCAGATGTGTCAGATCCTTAGTAGACATCTTACAGTCCCAGCTGGTTTTATTTCAGCAGGGATCTTCATACAAACAAATCTATAGATTATATTTATATTATATAAATTATATTATATTATATAAATTATATTTATATTACATAGATTATATGATATTATATAGATTACATTTTTATTACATAGATTATATTTTATTATATAGATTATATTTATATCATATAGATTATATTATATTATATAAATTATATTATATTATATAGATTATATTTATATTATATAGATTATATTATATAGATTATATTTACATTATATAGATTATATTATATTACATAGATTATATTATACCATATAGATTATATGTATATTACATAGATTATATTATACTATATAAATTATATTTATATAACATAGATTGTATTATATTATATAGATTACATTTATATTACATAGATTATATTTTATTATAAAGATTATATTTATATCATATAGATCATATTATATTATATAAATTATATTATATTATATTATATAGATTATATTTATATCATATAGATTATATTATATTATATAAATTATATTATATTATATAGATTATATTTATATTATATAGATTATATTTATATTACATAGATTTTATTATATAGATTATATTTATATGACATAGATTATATTACATAGATTATATTATATAACATAGATTATATTACATTACATAGATTATATTTTATTATATAGATTATATGATAGAGATTATATTACATTACATAGATTATATTTTATTATATAGATTATATGATAGAGATTATATTATATTACATAGATTATATTATATAGATTATATTACATTACATAGATTATATTTATATTACATAGATTATATTATATAGATTATATTATATTATATAGATTATATTATATTACATAGATTATATAATATAGATTATATTACATTACATAGATTATATTTTATTATATAGATTATATGATAGAGATTATATTACATTACATAGATTATGTTTTATTATATAGATTATATGATAGAGATTATATTATATTACATAGATTATATTTATATTACATAGATTATATTACATAGATTATATTATATTATATAGATTATATTATATTACATATATTATATTTATATTACATAGATTATATTACATAGACTATATTATATTATATAGATTATATTATATTACATAGATTATATTATATTATATAGATTATATTATATTACATAGATTATATTATATTATATAGATTATATTATATTACATAGATTATATTATATTATATAGATTATATTACATAGATTATATTACATAGATTATATTATATTACATATATTATATTTATATTACATAGATTATATTATATTATATAGATTATATTATATTACATAGATTATATTATATTATATAGATTATATTATATTACATAGATTATATTATATTATATAGATTATATTATATTACATAGATTATATTATATTATATAGATTATATTATATTTCATAGATTATATTATATGATATAGATGATATTTATAAGAAGAGATGTTGGTCCACACGGAAGTCATATTTCTGGACTTTATAGTTCTTTATGTTCCTCACCTTTAGCTGAGATTTGGACACTTTTCCGTTCTGGTCCATGTCCAGGGCTGTGAACGCATGCCATATGGGTTTGAGGATCTCTTCCCGGGATATCATGATGACTGAAGTTCAGCTGCGCGGTCTCAACTGAACTCAGAACAGCCGCACTAGAGCTCAGCACGCGAGTCACGTGATCCGCCCTGTCACAACTTTACATGAGTTACAAAAGTTTTTATAAGAGACATTTATTCAATCATTGTGTATAAATCACCCTGACTCCACTAAATAATACTTGTTTTATTATTACATTATGGTCAAATCTTGTATTCAACAAATCACATGTTCTATTTTTTCTATTTATTTAAATTATATTTATTAAATGCTTGTTTTATTATTAAATTATGTTTTCTTGGTCAATCTTATATTCAACAAATCACGTTTTCTATATTTTCTATTTATTTAAATTATATTTATTAAATGCTTGTTTTATTATAAAATTATGTTTTCTTGGTCAATCTTATATTCAACAAATCACATGTTTTATTTTTTCTATTTATATAAATTATATTTATTAAATGCTTGTTTTATTATTAAATTATGTTTTCTTGGTCAATCTTATATTCAACAAATCACGTTTTCTATATTTTCTATTTATTTAAATGATATTTATTTGTGACATAATAAGAAAGCTTGAAGATCTGTGTTATGACTTTGATTTGTATGATGTATTAAATGTTTAGATGTCTTCTCGAGTGTGTATGCTTTAAACTTTGTTTTTTATTTCTTTTTTCCATGCTTTCTCTTGTTTCCTTAACAATAATTAAGTTGACAATGTACATATTTCAATTTTCCTTTAAAAAAGGTCAAAAAGGTGTATGTACACATATTAATAGTTGTTCTAAAATGTACAAGAATAAAGTTTAGTAAACTATTAATTGAATAAATAATAATCAATAGAAAATGAATCTGTTTATGAATCTGTTGTGTTAAAGTTTCCTTGTTGTTTCGTCATGAGAGGTTTGATTGTGAGTTTATAATCTTCATTTTAAGATTTAAGTTTTTTGAATGTTTGTTATGTTGTACGAGGATTGCCGGGATAGCACAAATAAAATCTTCTGCTTAACATCTTAGAAGTAACTGTTGTCAATCTTAAATTATAATCATCTTATGAAGACATCTTCTAGAGGTCTATAAGACATCTTACAGCAGACATATCAGAGACGTACACTATATCGCCTAAAGTATTCGCTCACTCATCCAAATAACCAAAATCAGCTGTTTCAATCCCTCTCAATCCGAACACTTCAAGACATTTTGGATGATCCATGCTGCCAACTTTGTGGGAAGAGTTTAAATCTGAGCCCTTCTTCTTCCAACATGACATCAGTACACAAAGTAAGATCCATAAAGACACGGATGACAGAGTCTGGTGTGGATGAACTTGACTGTCCTGACCTTTAACCCGATGGAACACCTTTGGGATGAATTAGATCGGGGACTGAGAGTCAGGCCTTCTCATCCAACATCAGTATATGTCCTCACAAATGTTCTTTTGGAAGAATGGTCAAGAATTCCCATAATCACTCCTAAACCTTGTGGACAGCCTTACCAGAAGACTTAAAAGTCATAATGGTGGACCAACATCATATTGATCCCTATGGATTAGGAATAGTATGTCACTTAAGCTCATATGTGAATCAGAGCGAATACTTTTTGCAATATAGTGTATCATAGATGAGGTAACAGTGTCTGTAAGATGTCTTGCAGATGAAAATGCAGACATCAAATAGATGCCAGATGTTTGTGTGCTATCGGGGAGGTCATTTCTTATGCGCTAGACGAAACCGGAATGACAGGGAAATTATAAAAACAAACAATAATTACACTGTATTCTATATAACAGCCTTCTAGACCCATCCCTCTTTACACATTTATAGATGCTGATATAAATGATCAGTTGAATCCTTGGTGATAGTTTCTGTACCGACATACGTGGCATAATCTGTTAATAGAAAATAATGCTGCAGTAAATGAGAGAAAGACATCTGTTGTATAAAACTAGATGTAAACAAAGTGTGTTTGGAAGGCACCTTAAAAACTCCCTTGCTCTGACAGTAATGGCCCTGGTAAAACTATGGTATGCAGTTTATCCACATTTGGTAGTTTTCGGTAACCATGAAAAAACAGGTGTGGTTGATTCGTTACTAAAAACAGCTTCAAAAATGAAGTCATATGAATCGGACAAGGAAGTTATCAAGTTTCCCTGTAATGAAAACAAAAAAGATTTCCTCTTGCAAACCTTGCAAACTATTTCAAGAGACAAAGGCAGTGTCTTGATAAGTCTATAGAAAATCCATGCATAAACACTGCAGAAATAGATTATTAGAGATTACGGTTTGAGTATTAAAGAATGGTGCAAGCACTACTGAGATTGTTGACTTGAATCCCAGTGAATGACTGAACAGAAAATAGAAGAACACGTGATCAAAACATTATTATGAAGTACGGTACTGTAGATGAGCATCACTACACACTCCAAAACATTCAGGAATGTTTTGTTTTATTTTAAAAATGCAAACAGGTTTCAGCCTTTAAGATATATATTTATCAATGTGAAGAAAATCTATAAGAAATGATTTCACAGAGCATAGATCAGCCCCAGTGCCACTGAAGCAAAAGGTTTAATACAAAAGCTTATTTCATCACTAGTCGTTTTTAATACAAAGTCCTGTCTAATCCGTAGTTTCTGCTCCATGTAAAGATGAAGCTATCCTCAGAGCCTCTTCCAATGATGTCTCCTCATTCAGCTACAAGAGAACCAAAAACCTTTGATTACAAATTCTAAAATAACATTAATACAGAGAGGGAGTGAGAAAACTAATCCCTACCTGTACTGCAATCTGGGTGCCGTTAGAAGTAGCCAAAAGTGTAACTGGGTGGGCCGATAAAGCTTCTCGCAAGCCGTTGGAAGATGCCAAGTCAGACATCATTATAGTCATCTGAAGGAAATTGAGACAAATAAAACGTAAGTTCACATCTGCAGTCAAAAGAAATTAAAACCTTAAGTGTTTGAAATGAATTGTGTCCACCACTCACCTGTCCTTCAGTTCCGTCCTCCGAGACCATAGTCACTGAATGGGTCTCTGCATCAGTGGGAGGGATGGTAATCAGGCTGCCATCTTGCGTCACCATTGTGATTGTGTTTGCAACCGTCTGTTATAAAACACATGTGCATATTACATTACTGGATTTGTTTACATTAAAGAGCTTCAAAGTCAAAACTATCCGGTAACCTTCAAACATGTTATACATCCTGGGGAATTCGCTAAGAATGATTGGACTCTGAATCTAGTGTGCGGTTAGCTAATAGGGTGTGGGCTGTTGGACTAAAAACACATTATTAACCTGTATACATTATGAGTTCTTAAAATATAGGTAAGAAGTTTTGTTATTTTAACAAATGTCTGTTTTTCAAAAATGTCAAAAACTACGATATTTTGTAGGTAAAAGCTGTGGCCTTCAAATATTGTTGTGGACAATGTCATCAAAATAAAAATTCACCCATCTAATAAAATGAATAAATCAAACATATCATTAGTTTCTTTAAAGTTTCAAATCTACATAAACTGTAAATGCAAACCTGTGTGCTCCCATCTTGTGTGATGAGAGTAACATGCTGTTGTCCATCAGAGATTTCGGAATTCATCTCTAGGGTGGAGTCGTCCCCCTTTGGAGAACTTTCGTTTAGAGATGGGTCATCTACAGCCTCTGAATAAAAAGCCAGGCCAGTTTCACTACTATAAATGGATTCAAATCTGATCTGAATTGTTTTTTAACTAACCTTCAGGGGGCTCAAAATAGCCTTCAGACTCCTCTTCTATAGGCTCAGAGTCGATGTGCACGGTGCGTTTGTGCACGAGTAGGGTTGAAATCTGCTTGTATGTTTTTCCACAGTGGTTACACTTGTAGGGTTTACAAAGTGTATGCACGACGTGATGTTTGTAAAGGCTTGAGTACTCTGTAAATCGCTTGTCGCAACCAGGGGCTGTGCATACATATGGCCTTTCTCCTGCACAAAGATAATGAGGTTTGATATTTTAACAGAGCCACAGTGTTTACTATCAAGTATTTTACTGACATTTTTTAAACAAACTAAACAGCTTTAAGTTTGAAAGCAACACACCTGTATGAATCCGTATGTGGTTCTTGTAATTTGTTGCGCTGGCAAAGGACCGATTGCAGCCAGGCTCTGTGCAATGATACGGCTTCTCGCCTGTGTGTGTGCGGACGTGAACCTTGCAGATGTTTGAGGTACTGAAAGATCGTCCACAGCCCGGGACAGGACACAGAAATGGCCTTTCTCCTGAAAACACAGGTGATCAATTGAGTCACTGATAGCAAAAGAAGTAGAAAGGTACTATTATGATACCAGGTAGTAATATTGCAGTACTCTGATGTATATTATATATTAACATACTTTAGTTCAATAATTGGTTCAGTTTTTAATACTTGTGTTTGGTTAGCCTCCATTAAAAGGGCATAAAAATAACAGCCAAAAAAGGCACCTGTATGAATTCGGGTGTGCTTTTGAAGGTCCCCTGAGGTCTTGAAAGATTTTTTACAGTTCGCCTCTTGACAGCGGTATGGTTTCTCTCCAGTGTGTGTCCTGATGTGACTTTTCAAGCCATAACCTAAATAAAATAGAGGGTAAACGAAAGGTAATAATACAAGGCACACGGAGAAACTAACAGGTATGTTCAATTAAACAACAGGGACTTAAAAACAAACTCTAACCTGTTGCAAATTTTTTTCCACACCCAGGTATATCACAGCAGTATGGTTTGTCACCTGTATGTACTCTTTCATGTACCTGACATAAAAAAAAAATCTAATAATGCATTTTTGACATTTTAAAATGTAATGTAAAAGGTCATGAGATCTTGTCATGAGCACCTTAAGATGGTTTGCTGTGGTATAAAGCTTTCCACATCCGTCATAATTACAGCGAAACAATTTCTCCCCCGGCTGCTGTGTATTACGACGAATTCCTTGACCCTGAAGAACAATCTAAAAATGGAGAAAAGCTTTTTATCTGCTGGCCAACACAGAGTTTAGATCATGATTGATTATATTGCATGAGATCACCTGCATCTCCACAACACTGTTAGGATCATTGGTGATCAGCTCAGAGTTCGGGTAAGACTCAATATCCTCCATCTGCAAAACAGATAAGAAGAATAATCACACAAGCAACTGAACAGTATACACATTGACTACATCAAAGTCAAAATTATAGCTGGAAAAATAATATAACGTAATTGTTTATTGTATTATATAAAACATAATGCAATAAACTGTACACATTGAAGTTTACAGTACGTGATAAGTTTCTGTTTTTATTGCTGGTATAATACATTTTTATTTTAGGAAAATACATACATAACACATACACATTAAATTAAAATCATTTGGGCAACAAATTCATCACACTCACGTCTGAGTATATGTAGATACTTGTCATACACAAATCTTTAAAGTTTACCTTGTTTGTGTACTGCTCGAGAGCATTCATGGTTTCTTGATCAATGGCTGAATCCGTCTGCAGGTCTGAACCATTCGTCTGGATGGCCAGGATGGTGTTGGGCTCTGACATCTGAACCGCATGCTGAATGTAAGCAGTGGATCCATCCTCTAACTGCACCGCCTGCAGGGTACTGGGTTCATACATGTCTGCAAGTGTCCCAAAACAAAAAATGAAATAAAATGCCATTCAACAGAAGGTTTCACATGACCGCAAGAAGATAGCACCTTTTGCTGCGTGATGGATATAAGCAGTGGTTCCATCCTCCAGCTGCACGGCCTGTCCATCCTCCAGCCTTAAACTTTCATTACTTATAACATCACATACAGACGAGGAGCCTGTCCAGCTATTTGACTCATCTAGAGACGGTATAGAAAAAATGTTCAGCATCACAACCCAATTTATCAAGAAGTCCTCAAAACACTTACTGTGAAGTATTTGTTTGTGATTAATGAATAGTGCAGACCTGCTTTTGAAACGGCTATGTGTTGCACATAAGCAGAGGAACCATCCTCCAGTTGGATCACTTGTCCTTCTATAATACTGCTGTCTGTGGAAATAACCAAAAAAGCATTACTAGCACCCAGCCTATACATTTTTATCTAAAAGCTCATATAGTTCATGTTAAATACACAGTGTTTTAATAGGGTACCATGGGGGTTGTGAGGTATATACGCAGTGGATCCATCTGCTAACGTCACAGCCTGTAAACTAACAGTGTCGGTGTTCTGATCACCATCTTAATCATAAAAGAACAAAGAAGGATGTACAATTTTAGATTGAACATATTAACTGAACAATATTAAGGGTGCAAGACTGACCGGAAATCCCTACAGCCTCCGTTAAACAGAGAGTGACTTCCTGTTCTCCGTCATGCTGGAAATCTGCTGCTTGGTTTATCTGAGCCAGCAGCATTATGGCCTAAAAATATAAAATAATATGTTAATTACAAATTTAAAATGGCAAAAACAACACCATCACATACAACATCGTATACAACATCGTAGACAACATCGTAGACAAAATCGTATACAACATCGTATAAAACATCGTATACAACATCGCATACAACATCATATACAACATCATATACAACATCATATACAACATATATACAACATTATATATTATAAACAACATTATATACAACATTATATATTATAAACAACATTATATACAACATTATATATTATAAACATTATATACAACATTATATATTATAAACATTATATACAACATTATATATTATAAACAACATTATATACAACATTATATATTATAAACAACATTATATACAACATTATATACAACATTATATATTATAAACATTATATACAACATTATATATTATAAACATTATATACAACATTATATATTATAAACAACATTATATACAACATTATATACAACATTATATACAACATTATATATTATAAACAACATTATATACAACATTATAAACAACATTATATACAACATTATATATTATATACAACATTATATACAACATATATACAACATTGTATATTATATACAACATTATATACAACATTATATATTATATACAACATTATATACAACATTATATACAACATTATAAACAACATTAAATACAACATTATATATTATATACAACATTATATACAACATTATATACAACATTATATATTATATACAACATTATATACAACATATATACAACATTATATATTATATACAACATTATATACAACATTATATATTATATACAACATTATATACAACATTATATACAACATTATATATTATATACAACATTATATACAACATATATACAACATTGTATATTATATACAACATTATATACAACATTATATACAACATTGTATATTATATACAACATTATATATTATAAACAACATTATATACAACAATATATACAACATATATACAACATTATATATTATAAACAACATTATATACAACATTATATATTATAAACAACATTATATACAACATTATATATTATAAACAACATTATATACAACATTATATACAACATTATATATTATAAACAACATTATATACAACATTATATACAACATTATATATTATAAACAACATTATATACAACATTATATACAACATTATATATTATATACAACATTATATACAACATTATATATTATATACAACATTATATACAACATTATATACAACATTATATATTATATACAACATTATATACAACATATATACAACATTATATATTATATACAACATTATATACAACATTATATATTATATACAACATTATATACAACATTATATACAACATTATATATTATATACAACATTATATACAACATATATACAACATTGTATATTATATACAACATTATATACAACATTATATACAACATTGTATATTATATACAACATTATATATTATAAACAACATTATATACAACAATATATACAACATATATACAACATTATATATTATAAACAACATTATATACAACATTATATATTATAAACAACATTATATACAACATTATATATTATAAACAACATTATATACAACATTATATACAACATTATATATTATAAACAACATTATATACAACATTATATACAACATTATATATTATAAACAACATTATATACAACATTATATACAACATTATATATTATAAACAACATTATATACAACATTATAAACAACATTATAAACAACATTAAATATTATAAACAACATTAAATATTATAAACAACATTATATACAACATTATATACAACATTATATATTATAAACAACATTATATACAACATTATAAACTACATTATAAACAACATTAAATATTATAAACAACATTAAATATTATAAACAACATTATAAACAGTTCTATGGTGATAATTTCAACCACAAAGTCACCATGATCTTACAACAACAATCAAAGTTAAACCATGGCATTTATATTCAATTATATATAAAGGAAGATAATATATAAGGTTATATAAAAGGAAATCTGTTTTTAAAAAAAAGTAATATGTTTAATAAAAACTAAAATCATGATTGTAGGATGTAAGAATGAATCACAACACATGTTTTCTTATATCACATATTGACAAATATTTCTTTGACTTTAAAGCTGAAACAAGTGTTCGAAACATAACATGATATCAATATTATATAAATATAATGAACATAGAAGTGCTTATCGCATGACATTAAATACAACATCCCATAATGCTTCAGTGCTGTTGTTGTGTACATGTGCTGTATGTAGATGTAGCATTAAACACACACAACTCACTGCTAATGGCCCTGTGTATCATAACATGACCGGAAGTCTTAAAGAAACTCACTTAACTGAACAGCTGAGGTCCGGCGAACACGACGAATCTGTGCTGGGGCTCAAATAATAAATCTTATGATTTTATTCATCACAAAAATCTCAAACATCGAGAGTAACAACATCTATTTTGAATTGACATTTTCCTCGGCGCTTTTAATGTCAGGACGCCAACACACAGAGAGGTGAATGTCGCCCCCTGCTGATGTGGAGGAAAAACAATATATTACACATTTCTTTTATACACTTACAACACGATTATAAGTTTTTTTTCTTATTTATTCATTCATTCATTCATTCATTCATTTATTTATTCATTTATTCCTTTATTCATTTATTCATTTATTCATTTATTCATTTATTCATTTATTCATTTATTCATTTATTCCTTTATTCATTTATTCGTTTATTTATTTATTTATTTATTTATTCATGTATTCATGTATTCATGTATTCATTTATTTATTTATTTATTTATTTATTCATGTTCATTATGATATGGAGGAAAAACAATATATTACACATTTCTTTTATACACTTACAACACGATTATAAGTGTTTTATTTATTCATTCATTTATTTATTTATTCATTCATTTATTTATTTATTCATTTATTTATTTATTTATTTATTTATTTATTCATGTATTCATTCATTTATTCATTCATTCATTCATTCATTCATTCATTCATTCATTCATTTATTTATTTATTTATTTATTTATTCATGTTCCTTATGATGCGGAGGAAAAACAATATATTACACATTTCTTTAATACACTTACAATACAATGATAAGTGTTTTATTTATTCGTTTATTCATTTATTCATTTATTTATTTATTTATTTATTTATTTATTTATTTATTTATTTATTTATTTATTAATTTATTTATTTATTTAGTCATGTATTCATTCATTTATTTATTTATTTACTTCTTCATTCATTCATTCATTCATTCATTCATTTATTTATTTATTTATTTATTTATTCATTTTGCTTATGATGTGGAGGAAAAACAATATATTAAACATTTCACTTATACACTTACAACACGATTATAAGTATTTTATTCATTTATTCATTTATTTAATTATTTATGTATTTATGTATTTATATATTTATTCATTTATTTATTTATTCATTCATTCATTCATTCATTCATTTATTCATTTATGTATTCATTTTCTAATGATGTGGAGGAAAAACAATATATTGCAAATTTCGTTTATACTCATCCCTAATGATAGTTATTTACTTTTTCTAGACTTATACAAATCCTTTGACTCACTCGAGCATAATTTCATATATCAAGCCCTTACCAAATTTGGGTTTTGTGATTCGTTTTGCAAAGCCATTAGGACATTATATAGAAATAATAATAGAGTCATTAAATTAAAATTTGGAACCTCACCAAGATTTGATTCATCCCGTGGAGTAAGACAAGGCTGTCCTATATCTCCATATTTATTCTTGCTTGCCTCACAATTTTAAGCACTGCATATTTATAATAATAATTTACAAGGTATTACAATTGACATTAGACATATTATTATTATTAGCCAGCTGGCTCATGACACCACTCTGTTTCTGAATGATGCCAATCAAATCCCTTTAGCTTTAAGATTGTCTAGAGCTTCCGGTCTGTATCTAAATATTAACAAATGTGAGTTAATGTCGATTAAAAGCTGTAATGTTCCCTCTATATGCAATATCCCTGTTAAAGATCAAGTTGCATACTTAGGAATTGTAATTAATAAAGACCAAAAAACAAGATGTAAACTAAATTGTGATCCTCTGATGTTAAATCCCAAAGGAAACTCAACTTTTGGCTACAGAGAGACTTATGGATGTAAGGAAGAATTCTCCTCTGTAAAGCTGAAGGGTTGTCGAGACTGACGTATGCAGCTCTTTCCTTGGAGGCTGATAAAGGAACATTAAAAAAGGTTGATAACATGTTAAATTATTTTGTTTGGGAAAAAAAAACATTAGAAAATCAGTAATGTTGAACTCAATAAGACAGGGGGATTGTATTTTTTAGATTTTACTACCTTAAACAACCTTAAACAACACTTTTAAAATTAAATGGATTAAAAAGTCCCTTAAAAATCCCTATTCACTTTGAAATGTCAACCCTAATTATATTTTCTCCTACTTTGTAACTATAATGTTACGAAGATCCCTATCAAACTCTCTCATTTTCATAAGCTTGGTCCCTGATATACAAACACAACTTTTCCCCACACAGATATTACTTATGGAACAATAAGGGTATTTTCTACAAGAGTAAATCACTTTTTTTTGACAGCTGGTTCAAAAATGACCTTCTTTTAGTTAGACAGCTTCTTAATTCACAGGGCAGACTATACAACTATTTAGGTTTTTTACACAAATACAAAATTTGACACAATGATTGGGAAAGTGTGCTTTTCTACTGAGCAACAAAGAAATAATTATAAAATTAGAGCTCTCTTCCAGAAAGAGATAATTACAATTCCTTATGTCATATCATACTGGACTAATATTGTTGAGAATCTTCCGTGGGAAAAATATGGTCTTTGTCTCATAAGTATCTCCTTACCAATAAAGTAAAAGAAATTTCATTTAAATTAATTCACAAATGTTACCCAACCAAAACATTTCTTAGAAAATATAAGTCAGATATTGAAGTGAACTATACTGATGAAGATGTCATTCACTTGTTTTGGCAGTGTACCCACACAAAGAAATTTTGGTCAGATTTGTTGATTTTTATCCAATCTTATTTTGTGAGTCACTTTGCTTTCTGTCTTAAAGGTGTTTTCTTTGGTTTGTTTGATTATTCAAAAGAGAAAACAGGACAATATTATATCATTAATTTAGTTTCCTTCTAGCTAAATTTCACATACATAAGCAAAGATTTACTTGCTCTAAGCCTCTCTATTCTCTATTTAAAAATGAGCTAGACAAATACATTGAAACTATGCAAAGCTCTATCAATCCCAAAGCAATGAAAACTGTATCTCTATATTCATCCTTTATCGCCACTTAGGGTAAATGCATTATCTTTTCTTATTTTTTATCACCCTGTCAACTTAATTGTGTCTGTGTATTGTTTATTTTATTTTATTTTTGTCTTTTGTTATTTGTCCATGTTTATATGTATTGATTTACTGCTCTGTAATGTTAAATAAAAAATAAAAAATAAAAAAAATCGGTCTCGTGTAGCTTGCTTGTCAACTGAAATGAAAATTTTGATAAGAGGAATCCAAAAAACCACTAAGTGAATTAAGTGTATGTTTAAATAAACCTCTTTTAATATCCTCACTCTTTCTATCAAAAATAAAAAATAAATACTAAAATTCATGGTATGTTGTGTTTTACTAACTAAGGTATTATTTCACATAGGATTACACTTAAAATACCAAAAATGTATCTGGTAAAGTATTGTTAATCTAAGCTAAGTGACGTTAGATCTCTTGGTAAGTAAAAAAAATCTCAGCAGAAATTAGTGAGATTACAGAATGATTATAGCCAATGTTTGCATAGATATTTATTTAATGTCATTGATGTCTATGATAAATAATTTTTTTTTTAATTTCGAGATATATCTTTGGAGAATTTCCCTCGATTCATTAATAAACAACTTCAATATACGTCATTCTGTGCAGAGGGTCTCTGACTTAATCTAAATGAAACTTTGTCTTTGTGTAGAGACACAATATACATCCATTAGGCTATTACATTACAGGGCTTGGTTGCAAATCAATAGGAAGGATTTAACTCTGGCCATGCTGACGTACAGGCTCAAAATCCTTTATATAGAGAAGATGCTTAGAAAACACATCAGTGTAGATGTGGAATAAGTAGAGATGGGTGATAGGCTTTTAATTGAGCTAATTCTTCTTGTCATTAATATCATCCCAGCCTGTGTCCAGACAGGGGTTCATTCCTGCCCAGAACATCAGCAGCCCTTCCAGAACTCCTGCTATGAATTTGTGGGTCTGCAGCAGAGTTTTCTCAGCGCTCAAGCTTGGTGCGAGAGGGCCGGCGGGCACCTGGCCTTCATCCGGAATGTTGAGACCCAACAGTTTCTCCAGGAACATCTACAGCCAGGAGAGAACTTGTGGATTGGACTTGCACCCTCTTTTGACAACATTACTTTGGACACCCAGGGTTTGTATTTTTTGCGGGAAAGTTTTATTTAAGAGTTTAAATAATACTGTATGGAGCGAATCTATTTTAAACTTAAACTGCTACTCAAAGGGCACATGAAAACATTTCGTGAGATTTCTCACACTTTGTCCTCAGGTGGCATAAGCTGGCTGGATGGTTCCAATGTGATTTACTCAAACTGGATCAGTAAGCCGGTTCTGGAAACTGGTTGTGGTTACATCAGCGCTGACACTAATTCTCGCTGGAAGATGACAAATGATTGTAACCGGGCATTATCCTTCATTTGTGAGTTTGGTAAGATTTGTGCGTCACATCCTGTAAGTTCTTCGCATTTGAAAAGATTTTAGTTTTCATCCAAAAAGGTACGTTTGAAATGAAACATAGTCAACACATACTCACTCTCAACAAAGAAGATTATAATCAAACAGCAGTGTCACCAGCAAAGACACAACCCCAATGGTAAATGGGTGCCAGCGAATAACATTTTTCAAAATATCTTCTTTTGTGCTTGCAAAAGAAAAAAAAGTAATGCTGGTTTGCAATGGGGGTTAGTTACAATGACAATTTCAATTTGGTGTGAACTGAAAAAAAAGGCTTGCTATAACCAAACTGTTTTGACACTGACCATACATTTTCTATAATGACGTGTAGTTGTTTAATGTTCTTAATTTTGAAATTTATTGGGTAACACAAATAAAAGTCATTGTTACTGTTGATCAACACATGTATATGAGTCTTCTATGGATCCTCAAAGAAGAAATTCTGAGGAATGGCTTTGTTACGGACAATAAAAGTCATCTTTGTTTGGTGTTATTGGGCTACCAGTGTAAGAAAGAGAGTCACACAGGTTTTAAATGACATGGCTGAATAATTAACTAAAATATTTTACATTTCCTGGGAACTGTCCCTTCAATATCCAGTAAATGAAAACATGTAATTATTTGACAATTCTAGAATTCGGACGCTCCTTGTCGTGTATGAATCACAGCACTCTCCTGCAGTGTGGCTCAGATCAGGTGATAGAGATTCAGAGAAGCTTCCATGGCAGAAGGACCCCACACTTCTGCAGAAAGGACATCTCTCCCTCTCTTACCTCTCTTACATCATCACAGCAGCAGTGCGGCTGGGACAGTGTGCTGGATCTAGTTGCAGGTACTGGGTTTAACTTCAACAATATAAAATAACCACAGTGCTGTCATGGTCTATTGGAAATTTAGTTTGAAATACCCCGTTGAACCAAACTAAATATAATGAACCATTAGTTAATCTGAGAGTGAACCTTCTAAACCTCTAATGTAGCAGTCTGTTTCAGGGAAGCACAGAAAAAGCTTTTCTTGCTTTGTTCAACTAATGTTGTTCAAGTGCAAAGCAAACAGAATATAGAATCGAGCGTGGAAACAGAGCTTTATTATTTTCCATTTATGTCACGACTGAGGTTTAATATTACAACAGTTGTAAAGTGGGAAAACAAAGGGCTCTTGATAGAAAAACCAGTGTGTTGATATTTCCATACTAATGGTACTTTCAAAGTCTCAAATTTAAGGAAATGAATTGTGAACATGTTGTTTCACAAATATTTATAGATGATTTGGATGTTTTTGTTGTAAGCATGATTTTGTTTACTCACTGCTGTAATGCATTTGACTATTCTAACAGTTGGTAAGTGCTCCAACTTAATGGTGTTGTTTGGACTGTCTGTAAGTTGGTTTGTAGTTTTTGGAATACAATACATATATTGAACATTTTAAATGCAAAGCATGCTACTACAAAAAAAACATCACTACAAAATACATAAATAGTGGATACAAATAAAAAATAAAATGAAATAATATATAATTAAATTAATTACATAGGCAATGGAAACACATAATATACAACTGAAGAAACGGCATGGTTGAGTGGTAATGATGACTTTTGTTTCCCTTCAAGAACGCTGCAATGGACAACAGGTTTGCCTGGCTGTGACCAATTCATCCGCTTTTGGAGAGCCATGTCCCATGCTGGGAAGTTACTTACTGGTGGAATACAACTGCAAATATAGTATGACATTTTCCATAAGACTAAAGGGAAATAAGTTAAACTGTTTTTGCCCTGCTTTTATTAATATATTACATCATTTACGTTTTTAGGAGGCAGCACACACTTTAGAAAACCTTTAAATGAAAGTTTTTAATGATTAACATCTTTGAATCTTTTTCAAAAGCCTCCAGTGTAATTGCCAGAAGATCTGCAGATGACAGTGGAGAAGATCATTTTGATAATGTGAGAAATGTGTCTTTTTGATAGTTAATTACCGTGTTCTGTTCTCATGTATTTTAGCTGATTTTTATCTAAAATGTTTAAATCCCAGAATATCCGATGTCTTTTTTATATCTTAAAAAAGATTTCAATTTTGTTTTAATCGGATTTCATTTCTCTTCTGTGATTGCTGTTAATCTAAGACTATTAATCTGTTTAATTTCCCATCCACTGATTTTTGGTCATTATTTTACAATTACTCCATTGCGATGTTTATGTGAGAAATATCTCTGTTCCTTTGAAACAGGATGTGCACATAAGGCATAAAAGGGCGACTGAACAAACACATTTTTGTTCCCAAACATCAGCAACAACTGGAGCATCACCTGTAACAATCACGTAAGATGTTTTCATGATGATCTTGCCGAAGTCAAATTGTATTATAATCACTGAGGTCTTCAGATGGAAAAGGATAGAGATGTTTATAAAAATGTCTATTCTTTCAGATGTCTAAATTGTAATACATCATCTGTTGCTGACAAACTCAAATTGTCAATAGTTTCAGACTGTGACAAAATTTACTGGCTTTTGGAAAGCAAACTAGAGGTAGGCATATTAAAGTATTTGTTTTATTCCTCTTTAGAATTTTTACAAAGTATTTCTATTTCGGTCCTTCATTACTGAACAGAAAAAATATTTTTTTTACTTTTCTTTCTTTAGTCGATTCTTTTAAACCGCTGCCCCACAGGCAGCAAGAGAATGATATTAATTGAAAAAGGCGATAAAAAAACTGTAGAAATTGACATAAATAATCTCACACCTTTACTAGGGGATTACTTGGTGGAGGTCACATGTAAGTTCATTTGACATATTAAGTTAAAAATAAAAATCTGTGTCTGAAGCGAATTTAACATTTACTTTTGTATGGTTTAGGCAATAAAAGTACTGATCCAGCAGAATATGGCTCATTCCTCATTAAACAGTACCTACTAACTCAAAAGAGCAGCCCTTTACTATCCATCACCTTAGACCTGTTGAAGAAAATGACCGACACAAATCAAGTGACCGAGGTACGAATATTAACACATCAAATCATCAAGACACGATTTGCGTTAAGCAAGCTCATCATGTGTATATCATGCCCATGAGGTTTAAAATGATTTTAAGAGATGATTTTCCAGCGCCACCTGTTCATTCACATTTTTTCCACTTCCAGCTGCGAGAAATGCTTCTTTCAAATATATGTGTAGCTTTAAGCAATGACAGCTCAGTCAAACAAGACCAAGACGTGTTGATGGTTGCTAATGCAATTAACAACCTTGTTGAACTGACTTTGGAAGTGAACTCAGACGCTCAGGTACTAAACAGACCAATCGCGTGGTTAAATTCTGGTTATGATAATGGCTGATAAGATTTTGTTTTTGCAGATACATGGTGGTTGCATAGTGGAAAGGATCTCCTACTTCCTGTCTTCTATTGATCGGAGCACAGCTAACATGAGCGCTTTAGAAGATGCAGCCCAACTCATTGTAGATGCCGCAAGCTACATTCTCACGGCCTTTGATTCTACAAGAGAAGTACTGTGGCCTGCTTTTGAAAAATAATCAGAGTTTCATTTTTAAGGCTCATGACTGATGAGCATTCATTTTCTTTGCAGAAGGACATTGCAGGATATTTGATCAGAGGACTAGATTCTGTGCAGACATTCTTGTTAGCAAATAAAACACCAGACCTGGAGCCAACTATCATCTCCACCCCTAAAATAAGCATTTATGTCAACAGGTAGATCAATAGAGTAGCTGGAAAGGATGAGAATTAAGGCTTTGTGATATTGAGGAAATACCCAATGTGTTATAACATGCTAAACAATGCGATATTCTATAAGCGATACAATGTTTATTTTTCAATATTCTATTTAAATTTTTATTCAAATATATTTCAACATATAATTCACATTATTATTGGGGAAAGAAAGCATCAATACAACGTTTGAAAGGTATTGCTTTCTTAAAATGGCTTGTTTGCTTGATCACATTTCTGCATTCGTAGAACAATTGTTACAGATTGCTGAACTGAAGGTCAGGCGTACACACAAAATGTTTGACATCCATGAATCCAACAACTTATATACATACAACTAAATATACCTTATTTTGTACCAAACTTTTTGAGAATTACTAATCTTGTTTACTGCAAACCATTGCAGTTTGCACTTTTGGGATTTTACGATATATTGCAAAGCCTAATAAGAATAAAACTGAGTAAACCTTTGACAACATGTTGTGTGTGTTTTAATGTTCTCCGTTAGATTATCCCCACGGTACATCCAACAGTCCTTTACCATCCCTGATGCCTACGTAACTTCAGCCACCTTTTCACTTCCAGATATGGGCGAGACTGCTCTGTCTGGCATAACAGAGCCAGTGGATGTGAGAGTAAGTGTTTAACAGCCATTCCAGTCTGTTCTGCACCTTACAGATGACCAGAGTTGTTGTGGGAGATGATATTATTAAGAACTGGCAGTCTCATTATGTATACATTTCAATTTATATTACAGTTGACCAATTTTCTTATTGACCCTTGGCTTGACGGCATAACCCTTCAAAGTCATGTGAGCAGTTTTTCCTTGACTACACCAAGCGGCAAACCCATTTCAGTGAATAATATTCCTTTGGAGATTGAGGTAAGAAGCCTTTCAATTTCTATGCAGTAACTGTAAAAACTGTTGTGCTCTGTAGGCAAACTGAAGAGTATCCAGGAGGGTTCGGTAAGGTCCTTAAAATATGCCAACACCAGTCTTTCAAATGACTTCATGTCCACAGATGTTAAAGCCAAAGGACTGTAGTCATTGAGTCCTGTGATCTCTTATTTCTGTGGGATTGGGATGATGGCGGAGCGTTTAAAGCACAAAGAGATATTGGATAGCTTCAGTTATCTATTAAGATGAATGAGCAGATAGAGGTCACCTGGTCAGCGTTGGTGAAACCCCGTCTGGGACCTGGTGCTTTTGTTCTCTATTGCATCCTGAAGATCTTAAACAAAAAAATAACATTCTGTTTAAAAATCAAAAATGACATTTTGCCAAATACTTATGTACCAACTAAGGTACATAAATATTAAGGAAACCAATTAAGAAAATAATGGTCATGAAACAGCATATAATCTGGGGTGATCCCCTTTCAGCCCCCCTTCTATTCTTGTTTCTACTGTTTATCTATAAGGACAAAAGGAAAAACGGTCGATAAGTTACACTTAAATTATTTTTTGTGTAGTTGATATGATTCTTTAGACTTAAAGATATAAATTTTTAGCAACTATGAATTTCAATTTTGGCTTGCAACAATTATGATAACAAAGAAATTCAGTTTTGAATTCCTTTTAATCATATATATATATATATATATATATATATATATATGTGTGTGTGTTTTTATCTTATTTTATTAATCATTTGTAATCAAGTTAAAAATGACACTGGAAAGTTGTTCTACATTTTAAACTTCAATGTGTAATCATGTTTAATATTCATGATCTCAACATTGGCCAAAATGACCACCAAATTTTATTCCACTGGAATCTAATGAATTTCTACTTATCACCAGATTCTGTTACCAAGACCAGAAACGGACCTGAACAGCACTGTTCTAAACCTGACCCGTCACAGCACCATGATGGTCAACATAACATCAGAAAACACAACTCTGGTTTTAAAGTTGGAGCCCTCCGAAGAATTACCGCTGGTCGTACTGCTGGGCTACGAGAATTATCCTTCTGATAGTAACTATGTAGCCAAAGTGACATTTCCTCTACAAGGGAATTCACTAGGTGACTCCTATTTTAATGTTTGAAACTATTGGAAAACACTAACTTGTTAATGTTTGAAACAGTGATTAAAAACTCTGTACTTGGATATTTTTTATAGGGGAAAGGTACACATGGATACTGAAATACAGTGAGTTGAGAGAAAAGCTGGGCTCCTACTATCTTCTGGTACGACCTATCGTTGGGCCAGGGGTCAAATCTGTGAATGCCTCTGTGACAATTTCTGCAATTACTGCTCAGTGCATTTACTGGAAGCAACAAAAGTCTGAATGGAATGACTCAAACTGTAGGGTGAGAGCTTTTATTTAAAATAATATTGTGCATGATTTTTTTTGATTGGAGGATTTTTCATCATTCATGCCAAACAATTTACCAAAGTTTTCTTTGAAAAGTGATTTTGGACCATTTTGTGAGAAGGTCAACTTTACAATGAAAAAAGTTTAACCAGGTTTTTGCTATACTTATAGAACAAATATTAACATTTGGTGGTTCAAATACCCATGAACGATCTTTGAATTTTAAGTGCCAGTTAGGGCTATTATCAGGATTGACACATCCATTATGCTACATACTCTTCAATAGACACATCCAAATGAAGATATAGTAACAAATTTTTAAGGAGCTATTCCTGTCCCTTTGTTGGGTATTATCACTGGTTTGTACTTTTTAATGGACAGAAATCCAAGGTTGCTCATCTCCCAAAAAGTCCATGGCACATGTTTTATTTTTCCTATGTTCATTTTTAATAAAAAACATTTTCATAGTCTGATATATTTCTGATGTTTGACCTCAATCATCAGGTGTTTTGGAAAATTAAGATAGATAATTGTGTGTATTGTGAAAAAATAGTTCACAATATTCAGTTTTTTCATACATAATGCTGAATTTCCTCTTGTGTTTGATTTCTCTGTTTTAGGTTGGCCCCAATACAACCGCATCTGTAACTCAGTGTCTATGTAACCATCTGACCTTTTTTGGGAGCACTTTCTTCGTCATGCCAAATACGGTAGATCCTTCAAAGTCTGCTGAGCTGTTTTCCAACTTTGCACAGAACCCAGTGGTAGTGTGTTTCATAGGGGCAATATTTTTGGCCTACATCCTGGCAGCGATATGGGCACGCAGAAAGGACCTACAAGACAAAGTCAAGGTACTGTAGCTGAAAAGTCTTTTGCAATTAAAATGTTTGCTATTGTTCTATGCTTGTCTACTGAGTTACACAAGTTGTAAAAGTCTGTTTTCCACAAAAGGTTAAAGTTACCATATTAGAAGACAATGATCCATTTGCGGAGTACCGGTACTTGTTGAAGATCAGCACTGGGCATCGCATGGGAGCTTGTACTTCATCACGGGTTAGCATGTGCATTGTTGAAATCCTGTCGCACTTACAGTTAAATTATGTACTTACAACGCTTGTAAGCTATACATTTTACATGCACAACAGGTTGTAGTGACAATACAAGGTACAGAGGGAGAATGTGAGCCACATCATCTGACCGATCCTGAGAAGCCTTTGTTTGAAAGAGGAGCAGTGGACTTGTTCCTGCTGACCACGCCGTACTCGCTGGGAGAGCTGCAGAGCATCAGACTTTGGCATGACAACTCAGGAGCTCATCCTGCTTGGTAAATGGTCTTAAATTTACTCACCATCTATTCACCCTCAAGTCAAGAGGAAACAGAACGGAATCAAACAATCTGAGATGTGTGTTTTTTGCTAATACTCATCAGGTTTGTTAACTCAGTCATGGTTCAGGATTTGGAGACCGGAGAGAAATGGCACTTCCTGTGCAGTTCATGGCTGGCAGCTGATATGGATGAGTGTACTATTGAAAGAACATTTCCTGTAGCAACAGAGGCGGATTTGAAGGGCTTCAGGTGAGCGCACTATATTCAAGCAATGAGCAGTTGAACGAGAATGTAAGCCAGAGTAACATACCTCTCTTTCCCCAGCAATTTGTTCTTCATGAAGACAACAACAGATTTCTGCGACGGTCACATCTGGTACTCAGTGGTCAGTCGACCCCCCAGCAGTAATTTTACTCGAGTGCAGCGCGTCTCCTGCTGTTTCTCTGTGCTGCTTTGCTCTATGTTGACCAGTATCATGTTCTATGGGGTTCCAACAGACCCTTCAGAGCAGAGCATGGACATGGGTATAACTCATACATTACATTGACACCACAATCAAATCACTTTGAATGTTAGATTAGTGTGATCAATTTAACTAATGTAGATTCCATTTTGTTTGAAACCTTTTATTCTCGATGATGTTCCTATACTTAAGGTCAGATCGAGCTTACCTGGAGTCAGGTCATGATTGGCATCCAGAGTTCCATCATCGTATTTCCCGTCAACTTGCTGATCGTGGGCATCTTCAGACAGTCACGTCCTCGAGAAAAGAAACCAAAGCAAAAGAAAAAGAAGTCTCAAACTGAGAAGGAAAAACCACATTTTAACCACAACACCATCACAGTAGAGTTCCTCATCAAAGTAAGTGCGTGTATGTAAGCATTTATAGAGTTACACAAAAGCAAATCCATGATGATACAATAAACCATGATGCAAATCCATTTTTGGGATTTTTTGGTTAGGACATCCAGAGAATCATTTACCTCTTTGCAAATGCCATGAAATGCCCTGTCCCAAACTTGGAGAAGACCCCAGATAAAGAAGACGTCAACATGTTGCTGTCAGAGCTGCACAAACTCATCGAGGAACAGCACTCAGCACACAGTTCTGACCCCTCGTCTGTATACTGGATTTACGTCCAACATCTCCTCAAACAGCTTAAGAACACGGAGGGTGAAGTCAGGCTACTGGGTCCTTCTGGCTTTACAAGGTCAGGGTCTTACAGCCAGGTTTTAATGCAGATCCAGAACACCAAAAAACTGTTGGAAGGTCACATTTACGCCGGATCGTTCGATCAGCCACCCAAGAATTCAAACACAAGCAAAGAGAAAAAGAAGTCCTGCTGGAACGGGTTCCCCTGGTGGTTCGTGTACGTGGGTTGGCTTCTAGTGATTGGCACCAGTGTGGTGTCTGGATACTTCACCATGTTGTACGGACTGAAATACGGAAAAGATCGGTCAATCAGCTGGATCATCTCGATTGCAATGTCCTTCACCGAGAGCCTCTTCTTTACCCAGCCAGTGAAAGTAAGCAGTGTCAGTATTTCGTGTGATAAATTATTGCATTGCATGAACTCATTTCCTTTTTCACCAATTCCTTGTATTTGACAGGTCATCTGTTTTGCAATCTTCTTTGCGTTGGTCATTAAAAACATCAATTCGGACGATGACCATGTAGACAGCTTGTGTAAGAAAAAAGCCACACACTCAGGTAAGTCAGTTAACCCACCAATATGTGTCAGTTAATATAATAAAGAGTGTTATGTTCAATGGGTCTGTGTTCAACAGAGGGTCTTGACGGATTGCGACTTGCTAAAAGGGACTGTATGCAACACTACTATAAGCCACCACCACCCTCTGACATGGAGAAGTTTAAAAGAAACCTAGAAAAACAGCGGAAAGCAAGAGGACTCATTGTGGAGATTCTAGGTTGGTTAACAATAGATGCTATCCAATGATCTGGTTTGTGAGAATGAGGGTGCAATGTGGGATATTAAGGAAGCTTTATTGAAAAGACTGCAATATAATATTCATAACTATGTCTTTGGAGTCTAAAAACCTTACATAATGGACCATTATACTTCTACTACCTTAGAATAAGTTCTTTCTATCCACATACAGCTTGGGTCCCTTCACTAAGAATTCACCACAATTTTTCTATAGTAGCCCTTAATGGATAAAACTGCACCACAGATTGCATTTCATACATTTTCAAGAAGTAAAAGTATGACAAAACTGGACTTATAATGCAATGACACTTTTTATAGCTCATAATAAAGTAACAAAGGTATTCATTAACATATGCATTTCCGTTGCAGTGTTCGTAGGGTTCCTGTGGATGCTCCTTGTGGTTGCTTACGGCCAGAGAGATACAAATGCATATTATCTCACTCAGCATATCCGGCAAAGCTTCGACGAGGGAATATCAGAAAGCATGAACTACAACGATGTGTTTTTTTGGACAAGAACTACACTTCTGAACAAGCTGTTTGGAGTTCATCCAGGTACTTACAGTGTTGTTGTATTGAGTGATAATTGAAAGTCAATGCTGAATTCTTAACTTTATAGAATCTTTAGGATAGAACAGTTTTCTATTTAACTTGATAAAGAGTATTTGTTTTGGATTTTTATTAAAAACATAACTGCCCTATTTATCTGTTATTTACATTATATTATTTTATTTTGAATGCTTACATATATTGTGTAGATGCTTCACAGAAAGTTATAAAACATGTCAAATATATATTATCAATTTGAATAACAATTACAACATCAAGGCAAATAATTGGCAATTAGCAGTTAAGTCATTATCGTTCTGTGCCAAGCTGACACCTTAAAAATCCTTTAAATAGCATCTTAGGGTGACACCTTGAGAAGCTGCTTAAGAAATAAGTAAAATAATTTTGGCAAATTCTAGTTAAAAGGTGACTACATTGAAGATGATCAAATATTGTTTTTTTAGTTAAAATGAGTTAAAATGAAAAATGTGGAAAGAATATAAATGCATAAGTGAGTAAGTGTCTCAAACTGAGTGTCTCAGTTAGTGTACTATAAAGAAAAGAAATGAACATTTCACTAATAGTTGCTAAGAAAAAAATATACAGCTTTAAACTTTTTAAAGTGCCATCGGGGCATGCTGTCACTATATACAGGATGAGCTGGTACAAAAAAGAAAACAGAGACAGCATATCACAGCTAGGAAAACAATTTATTAGAAACTATAGTGTAAGTTTATAATATTCAATAAAATACCGAATGCAACACCTTAGACTTGACTTGAAAAATATACACACAATAAATGAAAGTTTTTAGGCCCACAAAAAAACATGATTGCATTTGAACTTGTCTAAAATCATAAGAGTTACTGTAATTTGGCCATTGTGACAATATCCCACAATGACAGCTAGCTGAAATTTGACATCTTTAAGTTTTATCGCTTAGGTACAACATCTAGGAAATTTTGTAAATTCCAAGGACATCTATACTTGCTTTAATATCAAGCCATTAATCTAAAAGGCCACATTATTGAATGATGAAAGTCACAGTTGTTTTATGTATTCCCAAGGCTTCATAACTGATGGAAACTCAAAACTTGTGGGAAGTGCACGTCTCCGCCAGATTAGGGTGAAAAAAGAGTCCTGTAAGATTGCTCAGCCCATGCGTGACTCTGTTGCTGACTGTAATGCCCCATACTCTTGGGACGATGAGGACATGGGCTCCTACGGCCCAAACTGGCAGGAGACTGACTTTGTGAATGCCTCTGGAGACACAGCCTGGTGCTACCAGAGCCAGTCGGCGCTCAGAGGACTTCCAGTCTGGGGTAATATTGCTCTGTACAGGGGAGGAGGATATGTAATGCAACTTGGTTCTGACAAACAGAACGCTAGTAGGTAAGCAATACTATACAATCCATTGCATTACACTTGTCGTTGGATACTTTTTACATTTGTCAGGTGTTTTATATATCGTAAAAACGAAATTACCTTCAACCAACAGCAAAATACAGTATCTCTTTGACTCCACCTGGTTGGATACGTTCACAAGAGCATTGTTTTTTGAGTTTACAATCTACAATGCCAATGTCAACCTCTTCTGCATTGTCACACTGATCATGGAGAGAACAGCAGTGGGTGAGAAAACCTTCACAATATATAAACCTTATGTGTTTTCGGTCAACGTTAACTTGCATCATGGCCTTCACAGGAGCTTTTCAGTATCGAAGCGTGATCCAGAGTGTACGTGTCTATCAGTCCACGGGTGGCTTTCAGTCATTTCTCATTGCATCTCAGGTCTTCTACTTCCTCTTCGTCTGCTACTATATGTTTGTACAGGTTGGTGCTCTGACTGTATGTGTTGGTTGACCTCTTAAGTAGTATACATATAAGCGTTGTTATTAAACTATACACATGTTGGGTTCAATAGGGAAAGCTAATGAAGAAGCAGAAATGGGCGTACTTCAAAAACAAGTGGAACCTTTTAGATATGTTCATCATCATCTTGAGCTGGACCACGCTGTCTGCCATCATCAAGAGAACAGTGCTGGGTGACAAAGACATCGAATATTACCAGAAACATAAGGATCAGTGAGTAGTTCTAAATCTGGAAGTTTTTGGGAAATTTGGTGCAGTCATGTGGAGCTCTCTTAGAATGCTTTGTGGTGCTTGACATTCATGATAGAACTTTACCTCCTCTGGCCTCCACTTTCTTTGCACATTTGATATGAATCAAAGATAAAGTGAAGCTCTTCTCCATCAGGTTCCCCAGTTTTCACGACACAGCCGTGGCAGACAGTACACTGGGATATCTCTTGGCTTTCTTAGTTCTACTGGCCAGTATAAAACTGTGGCATCTATTGAGACTGAACCCTAAACTGTTCCTCATCACCTCCGCACTGCAGCGGGCATGGAAAGATATGTCCAGCTTCATCGTGGTCATGGCCATTGTGTTCTTGGCCTATTCTTTTGCTGTAAGGGGCAATAGCATATTAATGTAATTCTGTTTTTTAATTCTTTAAAATTATTAACTTTGTTGTTTTTTTCTAGTGCAATTTGATTTTTGGATGGAAGCTGTACTCATACAGATCATTTACAGAATCTTTCAAGACCATCTTTAATTTGCAGTTTGGCATATTTAATTATGATGAGGTATGTGACTTGTTACTTGCTAGAAAGGAACATAGAGGAGTGGTTCTATACTAAAGCATTCACGCTTGTTTTACAGGTGATGGATTCGAATCCCGTGCTCGGTGCTCTCATCATTGCTTCATGCGTCATCTTCCTCACATTTGTCATACTGACCCTGTTTGTCTCTGTCATTCTTGAAGCATTTAGTGAGGAGCAGGATAATCACCAGGTATTACGTTTCAAGCATTAGACTTGCTATAAAAAGATGAATATATGTTGTGGTGAAATAAAATATGTATCATTTTGTTTTCAATGGATGTTTATAGTTGTTGGGTATGGTGATAACCAAAAGTTATTTTCTGAATTCTCAAAGCCTTCTGAGGAACAAGAGTACGTCGAGCTGATATTGGTGAAGTTTCTCGGCCTGTTTGGGGTCAAATGCAAGAAGAAAGAAGCAGATGACAAAGAATGTCTTCTAAATGAGGATACCAACTAGTCCATCACAACTGCTCTGACATTGCCTCTAACATTTGATTGTGTATATAAACAGTTCAAAAGAGAGTCTTTTTAGTCAGTTTGCCTCTGTAATGCTTTGGTGGTTTAGCTAATAGAAACCTGATAATTTCCTATTCTGAAAATTCTTACATTTGCACAAAGCTTGAAAACGAAAGTGCCTTTTATTTAACAACACTATAGTAGTTTTCTAATATAACAAGAGTACCCTTTATGAACACTATAATTAACATGTACTCTGTGAATGTGTATGCTTTGCTTCAAATGTAGTGCACAAAATAAATGTGTAACCCAATGAGCTTGTGTAGAATTTGATTTTATAGTTATACAAAAGGAAGCTTACAGGTCTAAATACAATAACAAAGCTGCAGAAGATAACTGGTCACCTGTCTTAATATTTTGATGGTCAAATAATCGTATTATTTCAATCAACCTTGTTTTGACCTTTTTAACAAAAAAAGGGAACAATTTAACTAAACACTTTCACTTTTTAATACAGTAAACAAGTCCTTGTATCAAAAGACTGATAAAATGCCCAGTTAACCTGCAGATTGTTAAAAGAGGACAGAAGAAATGTCTCCTTTTTCAGTTCATGCCGGCTCAATATCATTTCTTTTCCTTTTTCTCATCTTTCTTTGCAGTGGCGTCTCCTTTCTCCTCTTTCTTGTCTTTGTCTTTCTCCTTGTCATCTTTTTTCTCTTTCTTGCTGTCATCTTTCTCCTGTCCCTCCTTCTTTTCTGCGTCACGGTTGGCGATTTTGTTATTGATGAGATTATGGAGGGCCACTACAGAGCGGATAAGCGAGGCCAGATAGACCACTAGCATCTGGTCGTTGGTCTTGAGGTAAAAGGCCTTGATAAACTCTTGCAAGTTGACATCGGGCAGGAGATTGAACACGTCCTGCAGTTGATAAATGATCTGGTGATTGATCGGCAGCTTGCCTGTTGCAACTTTCTCCAGATAGCTCTTGATATCCAGCAGTTTGGAGTTCAGCCCTTTCAGGCCATGCACCTGATTGGTGATGCGCTGCGACAAAGTGCCGACTGTTGTGTCTTTGATATCCCTGCATGAGAAAATTGTGTCATTTACTACGGCTTGGATATGTTTTGCTACCTCCAGAATAAACCAAATAAGAAATGGTGTAGAAGTGTTTTCTTACCGCAACAAATGTTCCACACCCACTTCTTCAGCTTCCTCTGCTCCAATCTCACTGGTCACATGTTCAAATGTCTTCGACGTGGGAGTTCCATCCTTCAGAATAAACAACTGGTGTGAGATACTTTTTATATTGAAAACACACATTTAAAAACGCTGATGGAGTACTCACATCATGCACTTCCTCCACTGAGATGTAAGCTTCAGTCGGCAAGCCAAGGTCTTTGGGTTTCACATCAATAATGACTAAAACCTTTGGGAGTGACACAAGCGTTGCATAAGCATAACACAATGCAAACAACACCAGGTAACAAAAACCATTCGTATTAAAACATATCTTTATGTAAAATAGTGTAAATAGTGATATTGTGTGTACATTCAGTGTTAGTGAAATCAAATACAAACCGAATTAGTGCAGTACTGTTTCATGAGCTCATTTATGGCAATGTCATTCTTGTGTAGCTTCGGACCTGTGTGATACCAACCAACTATCCGTTCCCTCGCTGGAATGAAAACAGGGGTGTTAAACTTTAGGGATGACATCATATCGTACAAGAGCAAACTCAATAATGCATAAAGATAAAATAGATGACGTCGTAAGAAATCTTACCATTGACTTTCTTGAACATGCCGTACATATTCTCCAGGTAGTCATGGTCGAGGAACCACACCGAATCATCTTTGTCGTCCTCATCAAAGGGTACTATTGAATTCAATGAATTAAATCATGATTTATTAATAAAAATAAACATTGAGTGCATTTTAAACCAATATCAGTTAACATACCAGCAAAACTGTTTGACACATCAAGAACTTTCTTATGCCATGAGCCCAACAGAACCCCAACAACTCGCTTCTGGCTGCCAACTTTGCCAATCCTACAAAACAAAGACACATGGCACAAAATAAGACATCTTATCTGTTTCTTGATTTCATTCAGAAACACTTTTATACTAAATAATCAGATATTGCTACACAAAGTCCTATCTCTCATTCTAAAACACACTTGATTTTATTTAAAGGTATTTTATATAACAAACTGTATATTTTAATATAAGAGAAACTCATAAAAGAGTTTTATTGTGGAGTTGATCTGAGAATATGATGTGTTCTGTGGCCAGTTAGCTTGTAGCGGCTAGTTTCATTGACACATAATGACAGTGAGTTAACATTTTTTCCCACAGCACAATCACAACACTCAAATGTACCTGTTGAAATGATCCACAACACTCAACAGCACCAGAGGATGAACAACGACCTTCTCCACCGCCAGATCCGGCATTTTCGCACAATAAATATAGACAATAAGACCAAAACAACTCGTCTGGTGTTACTCAGCACGCCAGTTTGATACAGCACTGGCTCTTCCGCTTCTGCTTCGTGTGTTATAACTGAAGCACCACACGAGCGCACTAGCGCCACCTGGCGTCCCGTAGGACACACATTTTATTTATTTATTTAGTTTATATATATATAGAGTTTATATATTTAGTTTATATATATATAGTTTATATATTCAGTTTATATATTTGGTTTATATTTACACAGTTAATTTATTTACATTTAGTTTATATATTTAGTTTATATATTTAGTTTATATATTTAGTTTTTTATTTAGTTTATTTGTTTAGTTTATAATTACACAGTTTATTCATTTACATTTAGTTTTTTATATTTAGTTTATATATTCAGTTTATATATTTAGTTTATATTTACACAGTTTATTTATTTACATTTAGTTTATATATTTAGTTTATATATTTAGTTTATATATTTAGTTTATATATTTAGTTTATATATTTAGTTTATATTTACACAGTTTATTTATTTACATTTAGTTTATATATTTAGTTTATATGTTTAGTTTATATATTTAGTTTATATATTCAGTTTATATATTTAGTTTGTATATTTAGTTTATATTTACACAGTTTATTTATTTACATTTAGTTTATATATTTAGTTTATATATTTAGTTTTTTTATTTAGTTTATATTTACACAGTTAATAATTTACATTTAGTTTATATATTTAGTTTATATATTTATTTTATATATTTAGTTTATATATTTAGTTTTTTATTTAGTTTATTTGTTTAGTTTATAATTACACAGTTTATTCATTTACATTTAGTTTTTTATATTTAGTTTATATATTTAGTTTTTTTATTTAGTTTATATTTACACAGTTTATTAATTTACATCTAGTTTATATATTTATTTTATTTATTTAGTTAATATTTACACAGTTTATTAATTTACATTTAGTTTATATATTTAGTTTATATATTTAGTTTATATATTTAGTTTATTTATTTAATTTATATTTACAGAGTTTATTAATTTACATTTAGTTTATTTATTTAGTTTATTTGTTTAGTTTATAACTACACAGTTTATTAATTTACATTTAGTTTATATATTTAGTTTATATATGTAGTTTATTTATTTAGTTTATATTTACACAGTTTATTAATTTACAATTAGTTTATATATTTAGTTTATATATTTAGTTTATTTATTTAGTTTATATTTACACAATTTATTAATTTACATTTAGTTTATATATTTAGTTTATATATTTAGTTTATTTATTTAGTTTATATATTTAGTTTATATATTTAGTTTATGTATTTAGTTTATATATTTAGTTTATATTTACACAGTTTATTTATTTACATTTAGTTTATATATTTAGTTTATATATTTAGTTTATATATTTAGTTTATATTTACACAGTTTATTTATTTACATTTAGTTTATATATTTGGTTTATATATTTAGTTTATATTTACACAGTTTGTTGATTTACATTTAGTTTATATATTTAGTTTATATTTACACAGTTTATTTATTTACATTTAGTTTATATATTTAGTTTATATTTACACAGTTATTTATTTACATTTAGTATATATATATATATATATATATATATATATATATACAATCTGGTATGTTTATATGTTAAATTAATAAAATATATGAAATACTGTTTATATTTTGTATATATCTAAGTTAAATAACGAGGAAAAACTGATTAACTCAAATATTTTCATTAGAATTCACTCAAAATATGAGTGTATATTATTACACACATATATATATATATATATATATATATATATATATATATATATATATATATATATATATATATATATATATATATTTATAATATAATATATTTTTCATTACTTTAAATTTGAAAATATTAGACAAATTAATTGTTTTAATCAATTCTTTTAATACTTTTCACTGAAAAATTATATTGAACTTTTTTAAAATATTTGAATGAGTATATATATATAAATATAAATGTTATTTTGTGTAATAATTATTAAGCCATATTTATATTTTTTTGAGTGTGGATGACAAAACTTGCTGTGTGTCTTAATACATGAGTTTTTGATTACAGGGACCCCCAATGATACAAACCTTTTATAAGTAATCTCTTTTAAATAAATATTTAATTGTGTAATATTCTAACTCAACACTTTGTTGGATACATTTACATTTACATTTACCATTGACATATATTCATTTGGCAGACGCTTTTATCCAAAGCGACCTACAGTATTATGCCGAAGTCAATCATTCCGGCAGAGCAAACAGGGGTAAGATATCTTGCTCAAGAACACTTCAGTTATTATGGGCTGGCCCTGGGATTCAAACCTGGGACAATCTGCTTAGAAGTCCAACTCTCTAACCACGAGACCACGACTGAGCCCATCAGACAAATCTCTGATGCATCTGTGCTTTAAATGTTTTTAATAAATGTATTTTTACATTCACATAGTTGGCTACACTTTTTGGATGTATAGAACCCTGGATATATTATAGATACAAGATCAATTCATATCTATTCGTACTGCAGCAACAATTACTTTCCATGCAATAAAACAACCTGTATAGTGACAACTCGATAAAAACACGGATAATAACTAATCTGGAAACTGGAAACAATACTTAAATAAAAAAATACGTATGTTTAGTTATCTTTCACTACTTTTGCTTCATTTAATTTTCAGAATTCCTGGAGATTTCTTGAGGACCACTTGCAACCTGTTGAAGGCCGATGTGGCCTTTTGTAAATCCCTGTCTTAATCAATATCAATCGACATTTCTGCTACCAAACAATAGTTTTATATTGTTGCATGCAATCCTTCACATTTCCTGTCGCACCAATGGTCTCATTGTTCCCACAACAAGCTAGATTCAATAAACTTCCTCATTTTATTTCACAACATGAAACTTTTTATCACATAAAGAAATATGACATTAGACACAAACCCTTGTAAAACAGTGTTGATTTAAATGCTCATTTGACAAGAACATCCCCATCTGTGTGAGGACAATAGTGAGTCTATACTGAAGATGAAACATGTGTCAAGCTGCCAAATGTTGTGTCAAGCAGTCCTATCTTGTTCCCAGACAATAATGCTTTAATTTTCACAAAAATAAAAAAACATCATGAATGATGGTGTGACTGCTTATGTGGACACTGTCGAGGGAACACACGCACGTTTTCACAACTATCTCTAACAGCTCTGTAAAGGGTTCCTAGAATGTCCTCACTTTAATCCTTACAAATGATATGTGTTATTTATGAATACAGATGTACAGGTACACACATATTATAAACAAAACTGATAACACATAAATAAAATATAAAAAGCTTTGAAATGATCTGCAGATCATGTTTTGCTTACACGCAAATAGGCTTCTTCACAAGTATCCTATAAAACAGAATAAAATTTTAAAACTGAAGACTCTAACTATGGGCCATTCCAGTGCTATAAACTTGACATTTGGTGTTATGGACGTGCCATAAAAAATGACTAAAGAAATGAATTGTTACCAGGAAACTGAACCAACTGTTTTCACAAAAGTCTTATTGATCATGTTTAAACATCTGAAAAATATCGGTCAATGAACAAGTTTTTTATTTTAAAAAAGTTAAATATGCTATGGATGTGACAAAAAAGGATACAGCTTTTTGGAGACACCCTATTAAGATTTAAGTCAATTACAGTGAACAAACCAGAATGAAAAATATCAATCAAATGGCCAAGGAACAAGTCTTAATAGAACATAAAATCATTTTTATATTTTAATTTTCAAGTGTCCGTTTTTGAACAAAATGTAGTATTAGGATGTGACAATACTAAAACAGCCCTTACATAACTGTGAAAAATAATTCACCATAAAAATAATGCTCTAAAATCTTAAAGAGAGACCTTAAATGGGTTGGACCAACAAATATTGACATTTATATAAGTTAACTCTCTCTCTCTCTCTCTCTCTCTCTCTCTCTCTCTCTCTCTCTCTCTCTCTCTCTCTCTCTCTCTATATATATATATATATTATAATATCTATATAAAAAATCTCTATATTCTCATGGTAAGGTTGACATTTTCAGGAAATTACTTGAATGTTATATTAAAGTAAAATAAATATTATATAGTTATTATATGCAGTAAATAAATATAAAGTTATTACATATATTATATACAGTAACAACCTACATGTTTCAAGAAATATACAAATGACCCTCATAAGATTATAAGTTTTCCAAAATAAATATTTTATATAGGTTAAAAGTTAAAAAAATTTAAAATTTGAGAATAGAAAACTTTATATTCTACATTGATGAAATTTTACAGATGTTTAATTTCAATTGCACTTTTTTTCAGTGATTTGTAATTAAAAAAAAACTTATTGTAATATTTATGTAAATATATAAAATACAACTTACATCTAATTATTGAAGTTTTATCTTTTGTTATAATGCATAAAATAAAACAAATATTTGGAGAAAACCCCTCTGTGTGTCACGTGACCAGAGTTATGCCCTGATGGTGATGACGCGGTGAGTGGGCGGGGCCTCGCGTCAAACTAACTAAACACAGCCGCGTTGGCTTCCCTGACGCGCGCGTTATCCGACGCTCGCGCGTTATTAGTGACAAACACGAGTGACATTGCGCACTTTTTTCTCACTTTTCCTCTGTTTGCTTTGTTTTATCCCGTGGGAAAAACGGAACGATGGCGGTTTGTTAGGATCTGCGTTTGAACGCCGAGCGTGTTCTCATCTCTCTGCGATGCCCTCAGATTTCACGTCACTGTTTAGCGCGGATATCGACCTCGATTCACCCAAATCTCTCTACTCCAAAGGTAAACACTTAAAATAACCGAGTAGACTCTCACTCAAGGGTGCTTTCTGACACTGTCTTATTAAACAGCAGCTCGTTTACTTTGTATTAGTGTGTTTCGAGTCAGGTGAGTGTACTGTGATGCTGTCTAGGTAGGGCGCTCGCTAGGGTTTGAGACACAGCCCCTCAACTGTGAGCTTGTGTTGGTTCACATGGGAGTTAGTTGTTCTTGTGCTTTTAATGTCAAAAACATTAAAAGTTTGTGTTCTGCTTGATGTTTGATAATTAATACAAATATGTATATTTTTTTTAATAAGAACAATACTTATTTATGTATTTCTTCCTTAAATATATGCATGTTGTGTTTATTTATAAAGATTAGATTTGATTCTACTTTATTGTAACTGCACATGTAAGGTGCAAGGCAATGAAATGCAGTTAGAATCTAGCCAGAAGTGCAATTAAGAAGTATAGAATATATATGTAATATTTACAATAATAATACAGAATATATGTGCAATATTTACAATAATTATACAGAATATATGTGCAATATTTACAATAATTATACAGAATATATGTGCAATAATTATACAGAATATATATGTAATATTTATAATAATTTAACAGAATATATATGCAATAATTACAAAAATCATACAGAACATATATGTGTAATATTTACAATAATTAAAAAGAATATATGTGCAATATTTATACAGAATATATGTATAATATTTACAATTATTATACAGAATATATATGTAACATTTACAATATTATACAGAATATATATGCAATATTTACAATTTGTATACAGAATATATGTGCAATATTTACAATTATTATACAGAATATATGTGCAATATTTACAATTATTATACAGAATATATGTGTAATATTTACAATTATTATACAGAATATATGTGCAATATTTACAATTATTATACAGAATATATGTGCAATATTTACAATTATTATACAGAATATATGTGCAATATGTACAATAATTAAACAGAATATATGTGCAGTATGTACAATTATTATACAGAATATATATATGCAATATGTACAATAATTAAACAGAATATATGTGCAGTATGTACAATTATTATACAGAATATATATATGCAATATGTACAATAATGAAACAGAATATATGTGCAATATGTACAATAATTAAACAGTATATATGTGCAGTATGTACAATTATTATACAGAATATATATATGCAATATGTACAATAATTAAACAGAATATATGTGCAATATGTACAATAATTAAACAGTATATATGTGCAGTATGTACAATAATCATACAGAATACATGTGCAATATGTACAAAAATCATAAAGAATATATGTGCAATATTTACAATAATAATACAGAATATATGTGCAATATGTACAAAAATCATAAAGAATATATGTGCAATATGTACAAAAATCATACAGAATATATTTGCAATATGTACAATAACTATACAGAATATATATATGCAATACGTACAATAATTATACAGAATATATATGTGCAATATGTACATTAATTATACAGAATAGATAAGTATGGACATAATTTACAGATTTGAAATACTGAGCAGATATACAATCAGGTGTACTAGGAACATACTATACAGATGGATTATGTAAATGTGTATGTACACTATAGACAGATCTATGGACTAATGAACATAATTTACAGTATTGCAATGGATGTTAAAGTGTATAGAATATTACGGTGTGCAAATGCACTTTTATTCTGGTTGCGATTAATCAATCAGTACTCATAATAAATTGCTTTCATTTTATTCAGATGAACACAATAAACATTTATTGTGGTTTGCTGTGACATTGTTCTTATAGTTTATTATTATGGGAAGCAGTTTCACTCTTTCTTCTTTTCTATTTATTCTGTTTTAATTTCCTGTGCTTTTTAAGTGTTTGTATTGGACATACGAGCCGCGGAGAGAATGCAGACTTTAATTTGCCAAATGATTTAAGAGATGTTTTCATGTTATTAGTTTTTTCTTCAATGATAGTTGTTATTTGTCTGGTGTCTATTGTAGGATACTAAATCAGAGCTTTAGTACAGCCCGGTCACACATGTTACGTAAGACCCAACCTAATCTCATTTGCTTAGGTTTTCTAGGTAAAGAGCTGCTGGCCACTACTGCTGATGTTGTTATTGTTGGCATGTTTCACACACAGCTCAACACACACTTTTGTGTAATATCTTTGCAACATTTTACCTTTATAAAATGAGATTGTTGACATTCGGTTGTTTAGGAGCTGTCGTTTTCCGTCCTTGTTCAATACTGCGAGTAATACTCGGTGTTAGCTGCCGTTGGACATATCTCAGGTGAACAGCAGGTTACAAAGGGGCAGAAAACCATGTTAACAGGTAAACATACTTAAAGTGCAAAGAGATGGCTGAGGAACGTTTTGGCCAATTTCATGCAAATTTCAACCTCACCGTGCAAAAATAAAGCTTTCACCAAAGAGTTTGTGCTATGCTCAACATTTACATTTACGTTCATTCATTTGGCAGACACTTTTATCCGAAGTGACTTGAAGTTTTATGAAGTCAAATATTACTGGAGAGCAAACAGGGGTAAGACGTCTTACTCAAGGACACTTCCGTCATTGTCTGCTGGCACTGGGATTCGAACCCACAACCTTTTGCTTACAAGTCTAACCTTCTAAACAGACCACAACTGACCCCTGAGGCACAGATATCAAGTTCCGGTGGTTCAAATGTGAGGTCTTTCTTTACGCTTCTAAAGCATTTCATTTATTTAAGGCTATGATTTTTCACAGATTCCTTGTGAACTGCACAAAAATTAAAAAAAATTTGTCATTTGCTGTTACTGAAGAGGTATCACTTCTCTGTTTGTTGGAGATCATTGTTTACTGTTTGTGATTTAATTCATAGACACAATCAGTCTTTTAAAAATCGCATCCATTATGCATGTATATATATCTTTCTTAAATAGGAAAACTTGTACATATCACATTTTATGTTGTTCAAACTCTACGTGGGTTTAGGTTTAGAACAGATTTATACAGATGGTCCGATATATTTTAACAAATAAATGTCAGACCAACTAGGGAAAGTTCACCTAAAAAGGAAAACCTGTCAACATTTACTCACATTTCTAACCGGCATGACTTTCTTTCGCCTTCAAAATCCAAAAAGAAGATATTTTGGAGAATGGTGGTAAATGGAAACGATTATTCCATATTAGCTTTCAATGATTTTTTGTCCAAACTATGGAAGTCAGTGCTTTCTGTCATCAACCATTTTCAGAATATTTTCTTTTGTGTTCAGCAAAATTATAGAAGAAGTGATTCAGGTGGATAAAATGATGAGATTTTTTTTATGATAGACATTCAAAGGTGGTCACTAATGCGAAACTTTATTTAAGGGATAGTTTACCCACAAAAAAAAAGTAATTTACTTGGGCTTCTGTAGACCAGGTCTTCTTTTAGACCCAAACCAGTTTTGTTCCATCACTGCAGAAGATATTCTGCCGTGCTGACATCTGCAATTGACCTTTTCACATTGTCGTTTCCCCTTCAACGTCCCCGCTGTGTGTATCTCCAAATGGACCGACTAATGAGCTCTCGTGTCATGTGACAGGGTGCTAGAGACGACATTGAGGATGAGACGTAGCTAAGCATATGGCCGTGCATTCCCAGAAGGATGGCAGAATGCCCCGGAGATGTGGCGTGTGAACATATTTTTAGCTAGATGTTGTACGGTATGTGAGCAGTGGGGGCACTGCTTTGATATGTCTTTGTCATCTGTGACTGACTGGGCTACTAGGAATTGATTTCCAGCCAAGATCGGATTCTTTCCATTCAGCCGACTGCTATAATCTATAAAGGCCAATCCTGTTGTCCTCCTTTAGATAAGTTCTTCTCATAGAGTCTATAAGAGATTTACTGTAGCCGCTCTATAAAAAGGCTTGGGTTGGTACCTCAAACTATTTTAAAAAGGTTCCTATGTTGCAATTGCGTTTTTTCTATGGCTTTGGTGTGTTACAAGTTGTCAATGCATCTTTAAGATAAATGGCAATATTAAAGTCTCAGAACAAAAGAGACATCTTATTTAAAAGCAATGGCTTAACAAACCTACATCATTTTGTGGTACTATTTCAATACAAACCAAATGTTTATGCAAACAAAGGATGCACTTTATTGTATATTGGGTAAAATTTGCGTCACATTCTTGCTGTATGGCCTATCACAAACGCACTGGTCAACTGACCAATCCGAGGACATCTCAGTTTTCAGAGGGATGAGCTTTGTAAAAATCTACAAACTTGTGAAACTTCAATCTTTGTATTCACATTGAATTACACCAAATACAAACTTTCTGTTCATCTAAAATCAATTTAGGTCCACGTAGACTTCCTCATTGCTCTTAAGCGTAAGGTCGGTTGTGTCATCACACCTGCAGTTCCTTTTAGAATTTCATTGGGATTTTACATTTGCCTTCAAAGTCCTGAGCTGTAATTTTGTGATACATGCGTTTGTTGGTCAGTTTTTTCACCGGCACCCTTCTCCATGCCCGATGAATGTTTAATGTCTAAACAAAATGAAAAGACCTGTGAAGAACAAAATTAGGCCGTGGCGGTTTGGACTACTGGAATGGCATTTCACAGCCTGCTGAAATGTACCAGTCAACTATGTCTCACAACTTTAAACAGCCTTCAGAAGAGCTATGTGTGTGCTGCATTGTTTTAAAGAATAGTTGTGTCTTTTATAAGATTGCTATTATTGGTTGTTATTAAAAGCAATAAGACACTTTAAGGTCACCCCAAAAACGAATACTCTTGTCATTTAAAACCTATATGACTTTCTTTCTTCTGCAGAACACAAAGGAACAGTTTTGGAAGCATGTTGGTAACCGGCACATATTCCCTTGCATTGGTTTTGTGTCCATGCAGTAGAAGTGAATAGGTGACACTGTTCTGTTATTGACTTTCTTCAAAATATCTTCTTCTGTTGAAGAAAAAACAAGACACGAAGGTAAGTAAAAGATGACAGAAGTTTAATTTTTGGATATACTATTAAACATGCTGAATTACAGTAAATTGCATGAAGTCTAGTCTACATTTTTCTAGGAGGTTATGGTTATATAGTTTATTTTGGCAACAGAGAGTCTATGTTACCACTACACTCGATGGTTTATTTACTTGCAAGAACTCATCGATGTATCCAGACCTGTTTTAATTTATGAAATCGGATCTTGGAAATCTCTTGTGATTTCATGTGTGGATTTCTTTATTGGTTTTGCTTCAAGGTCAGGAGTGTGTAAAGTGCTTCTGTCATGCCCCAGTAACTTCTGCCTCCAAATTCCTCGGTAGTTAATAGTTAACGCTAACCAAACTGTAATTTAACAAGGAACAGAAAAAATAGAAGGGTTCCCCCACTATTTGCCATGCACACGCTCGCAATGTTGTTTCAGGACCAACAATGTAATGCACGAGTTGTTCAACTATACCAGCAGCCCCTGGCAACTACAGAAGAGTGGCACAACAACCCCTAAAGCGGAGTCCTTCATCTATAGGACAATCTAAAGGTATTCCATACCTGCTGTGCCATTATAGAAGTTTAAGAAATTCAGCTTAAAGATTCTGTCTTTTACTCACCCTTTTGTCCATTCCAACCTATATGACTGTTTTAGACCGTAAATTAAGATATTTTAAAGAATGTTTGAACTGGAATCCATCCACATGCATTGGTTTTGTTGTTCTACAGCACAAGTGAAAGGCTGTTGCTGCTGTACGGTTATCAACTTTCTTAAAAAAATCTTCTTATGTGTTTTGTCATAAAAGCGACAGGGGGAACTATCACCTCAAGAAGTTAGTGATTGGTTCCCAGGACATTGCTTTTGAGCATATGGTGGTTTTGACCATTTTGCTGTGTGGTTGCTAGGGTAGTTGCTAGGTAATTGCTCAATGTTAAAGCCCTCTTTTCTGTTTTTGCAGTCAATGTTTTTGTCAGCTGTCCAACTCAAAGTGGATTTATCGTTCAACTTTCCCTGTTTGTAATTTATAATCAGACACGTGAGAAACCCTCAAGATCTTCTCAATCTTCTGCCAAGCATCGGGCACATTTTGATATCACTCGGTGTTAAATATTTAGGATGTTTGTCTGAGCTTTACAGAGTACGTTTTCCAATTGGCTGATGAGAAACGCTTACAGGGTTACAAGATCGACTTACCACTTAAAATCGAGAGCTCATCGGAGAATGTGGTTTCGAGTCCCGCAGTGTCTGTAACCGATCAAGCCTTTTCACTTTTTATTTCATGAGCAACATGGCCAGATTACACACTGGACAGGAGGAACAGGTCCTGAGGGTTATTAGGCTAAGATCACATGTCAGGTTAAAAATAGTCCAACTTAAAAAAAAAAGTGTGTATGAAGACCTATGCATACAAAAAGTATGCGCTGGATCATTGGGGTCAGATGATGCTTCAAACATTTTACATTTATAAGACTAGCTTAAGACACACTAGTTTATTGTTAAGAGCTTCCTCGGCATCATTGTAGTTCATGATATTTTTGTGTTCCTCTTTGTGGGATACAGTGGGGAGGAGATATATGGCTTGCAGTTGTGCAGTTTATATTTCCTGTGTTTCATTTTTACTCTGTGAGTCACCTGGGTCTTCCCTTTGGGTGGGGAGAAGGACGGAACGTCCCGCGTCGGGTGAAAAGAGATCATACAGATGCTCGCTGCCTCCTCTGACACTAGATAAACTGACAAAAGATCTGAAATGATTCATGTTTAATGTTTAATTCAGTGATGTAATTTTCACTGAAATAAGAAGTGAGGATGGGCTTATCAAGTGGCTCCTCCTATTCAATATTGTTTAGTTAAACTAATAGCCCGGAAACTGATAAGAAGCTAAAGTTCAGGATGGTATCATAAATTTCGTAGGTCTGGATTAAGATACTGTACATTTTGAATGTAAATATGGATTTTGTCAACGATTTGAAGCACATTAGTTTAGAAGGGATGGCTCACAACAGGAAATATTTTGAAGAATGTCGATTACCAAAATCCATTGGTTGGGTTGACACTGTAGCCAAGATTTTTTAAAATATTTTCTTTGTGTTTTGCCAAAGAAATGAAAACATACAGGTTTAATCATGACAGAATTGTCATATTCTCACATTAAAGTAATACATTTATACCAAAGACTAAAACATTTTCTAAGAACTGCTTGCTATGTGTTTGTTTAAAAACCTGGGAACTTCAAGTTTTCATGCGGTCAGTCGTTCACAATACTGTTGGATGACTTTGTGTCACTCCTAAGGTTTGATTGTTGTAATTTCAACAGACACTGAAGTGGAATCACCACATCTAGAAAGGCAGATTAAAAGAAACATATTTTTTGTACCGCTGTATACACAAACTATATATCTTGAAGTCTGTGGTGTATTCAAGCTCATTTACACAACAGATTGGCATAAAGATAAACGACATCCACAAAGTAAAAAAAAAATTAAATTTAAAAGAACGCTAAGCCACCCCACAACTTCCTTCCTTAGGTTGAATGTATTACCAATGCCTGCCTTGAACTTAATAATTAAATTTTATTTAAATTGATACTCGTGTAGTGGTATGGACGCAATTCGGTAGGTGCCTATAAAGCACCAAGTTCGGTACCTACCCCTTGTTCTGCCTAACATATTTCATCATCTGTTTGTTACCATATTTCATAAGCTTTTGTATATTATATACAATCATAAAACCTTTGGTGTTTAGGTATTATTTTTTCCCAAAAGCTCTGGTGATTGTTTTAGACGCTCTGACTTTTACATTGTCCATATGCAGAAGGTCTAAAGGTGATGTTTGATGTGGATTTCATGGGCGGGTGAATAAATGGCTCTGGTTCTGATGGATCCCCTCTGCAAACAGGTTTTAAATCAACACATGTCCACCATCAGACAATGAACTAGCCTTATAAGGATTTCTCTCATTATAATGTATAAACAGATCTGTTGATATGCAAAAACCTTTTATGTATATGAATTAATTTCCTACCAGTTCTCCCATGTCTCATTTCAATTCTTAAAGGCCCAGTGTGTAGATTTTGGCAGCATCTATTAGAAACATTCTTGAAACACTTGAGCATCTTTTATAGGACAAATATGTTATCACATTTTCCTTTTTTGCCAAAGAAGATGCAGCAACATATTTACAAAATGGATTCTGTTGAACAATTTGATCCATTTAGGGCAACTTTAGAAACCGACCCTTTATAAAGATAGAAATAGCTAATTATAAGTTAATACTACACAATGCTTTATTGTATAAGGTATTTAATACTCCTCCAAAGACATAGTTTTGTATATTTTATGGCATTTCAGTCAATAGATTGTTACGCGTTGTACTAAATTATTACACATTGCACCTTTAAAACATTGCAAGCAGCTTTGTATAGAATTGTGCGTGAGTTTAAATTTGTATATGTGTCTTTGAGGATGCTTTTTTGCACAGGCATATGTCAATAAAGTGACCAATACTTGTGCAAACAACACAACTTCTCCACAACACCAATGCCTAACTTTCATCTAGCCCAATGTCAGTTTTTCTCCTGGCCTGTCCTTCCTGTGAAGCCGCTGGTAAACAAGACAGACACAGACTTGATTTTGTAGACTTTATTTAAACTTTATTAAGACCCAGCTAAGAGCTTGAGCAGTTTCCGTACACATCACCTTAAGTAAATCAACTCTTCATGTTGCCGTACTGAATAAAGCTTTATTTCATGTAGTAAATGTTGAACATTACAAATATTTTCTGCTAACATATTGCTGGTAAGTCAAATACGCACCATATTACCTTTAGAGCGTGTAATGTTTGGATTGCTTTTTGTCATGAATGTAGTACAGTCTCTGCTTGTTTACTTGGAGGTCTACGTTAAGTTTAGAAGAATGTTTACTCAAAAGTAAAGCAGTCCTTGCAACTTCAATGTCATCCATGTCTTCTGAATCCATCGCAGAGCTTTATGTCAGAAACGCATTTGTGATTTGCCGAATTTCTAAGTCATTGCTACATTCAATTACCTCCTGGCATTCCAGATCCAAAACCTTAAATAACGGTAAAATGGTATTGGATGGTATACATGCGCTTGTCAGTAATGCGATGCACACGGTGCCACACTTAATGAAACAAACATCCTATGCGTGATCCCGTCTGTTATATTCATCATGTCCCAAGTTGGTCTGTAAAGCTGTTTCTTTCCGTCTGTACGTCTGCCTCAAGGTTAGGCTTTTGTTAAGCCCTAAGCTATTGATGTTTCACCAACAATAAGGGCAGCTTTGGAATGTCCTGCTTATGACGCTCATTTGACATGATTGTAATGTCTTGGTTAAGTATTTTGATGATGTATTTGTTCATTCATTTATATTCACACATGCCTGTGTAGGACGGAGGACCCGACCCACCACATCAGGGGTTAAACTGTTTATGTAGGTGTTATCCATTTTCTGAATACATTAGGGAACCCATGGGAAGGCTCGCCCTTTTTGGTCGGAACCATGTGGAAGTAAACAATGCATTATTTGTTTTGCCTGTCTTTGGTAACTTTCAACTAATGTAGTTGGGTAAAATCTAGCAGATTTTAAAGACTTAATGCTTTAGTCGTATGTGACAATCATTAATGAATTTCAACAATGTATATTTAGTAGAGATGCACAGATACTATATTTAACTTTAAATTAGTTTTTATTTTACATATGTACTTCATATAAAAACTTCTCTTTACATTTTCCATAAACAGATCACAGATTCATTTCATTTTCTTTCATTTTCCAAATTCATTTCAATTTGATAAAATAAATTAAAAGATTTTGTATTTTTGAAGATGCAATGGCCTATTATTGGACTATCCGTCAAGAAAATTTCTTTATATCATTATCCTTTGGAATAGATCTATTAAAGGCCGGTACTCTGAGATATGGCCAATTATAGGATTTTCCTCTGAGATATAGACTATTCTAGGATTATATCCTAAATCCCTACAGTACAACTCTTAAAATAAAGAATTTCATGATTAGGTTTTGCCAACCTTATTGTGCTCTGGTCCCCCATTGCTACATGCCCTGTTATGTAATTCTTACCATAACACTGTTAAAATGTGTATTAAAAATAGATCTTTTAATATTGGTATGATGCTGTTAAAAAAAGTCATTTTTGTCCAGGGAGACAATTTAAACAAAAAGTTAAAATTAAGAGATTTGGACTTATTTTTTTCTCCAATAAATTTTGACCGGCACTAAATTCCAAGAATCGTACCCTATTGTGAATAGACCTTAACATATACATACAACAGTATGTTAAAATATTCACAAATTGCGGGCAAAACCTGCCATCACAAAATTTGATTCCAATTTCAATCATTTGACAACTTTTATCTCTATAGGTTTGTTATACTATAGAACTGACGCACATGTTTTGTTTTTTACTGTCGGCCATATAGATCTATTTAAGGTTCCCATAATAACCACCAACTCAATGCTCAGAATACTTGGAGATGTAGGCTGTGCCTTCCTAAGGGTTACTATGGTGCAATCTGCAGCAGGGTGGAATAAGTACTAAACATTTGTTGAGCGATATAAATCTCCTGCTCAAATCTCTCTTGTTAAAGTCTTACAAGTCGTCAAAGTTACTTATGCACTAGTGTCATTTTGGGTTAAATGTTTCTCCTCTTCTTTTTTTGTTTGGAACAAATCTATCTTCTTCAGTTGACGGTTTTGCACCGCAGCTTTGCAGAACTGGTTTAGCTAGTTGAAGGAAAAATAGGATCAAGCCAAAAAGCTGACAAGAAGAAAAACATGGGGCAGGGGTGTTGCTACGGGGCAGTCGGGCCACCAGCCAAACTCATTGCCACTCCTATGTTGCTAGGACGGATCACAGCAAACGTCAGGAATCTGAAATAATGAATGAAAGCGTCAGTTGTGAATTAGAGGATGTGTCTCTTACTTTTTAGTCTTTATTTATATGCACTGTAGGCTTGAAATATTTTAAGGTTAATGGTCTGAGAGGAAGATTTTTACCTCATATGTCGCCAGACTTGCTTTTCTGTGTGCATTATTTACCATTATAACTTTTACTGCGAAATCCACATCCATTCATCCACCCATCCTTCAAAGGCATGGTAATTGGTTTGATGTCAGAGGAACGTGTGAAAATGCAATAGGTCTTTTGGGGATCCGCCACATCCATGGTTCTTGATGACATATTTGAAAAAAAATACAATAAATACACCTTAAAATGCTTATTTTAACAATATTTTTACATATGCATCTATGCTTTTATCCAAAGTACCTTACAGTGCATTTGGGGTATGCTTTTATAGGTGCATGCGTTCCCTATGAATCAAACCTGCGACCTTGGCATTGCTAGTCTTATTTCGAACCAATTTCGCAAAATATCTCTGTTTGCATTCCATAAAATCATACAGGTTTAGATCAAACCAAGCCTGAAATTGTTTTTCACAAGCAAAAAATCATAATGTTTACTGAATGATATTTTTCTTTGTTTTTCTTTTTCCCAGTGAAAGGAAAACTGTATTTAGGACCTTCACAGTAGACACTGTGTCACTGTTTGTGTGGGAAGAAACTATGCGGCAAAATACGATTTTTTTTCTCCCTTAAAAATGAGTGGAAACACTTAGAAACAGGCCAGGTACTGATCCTGCAGCCGCAGTCTTATTGCATATTTTCGGTCTATGTGGTTGGCAATCTGTTGACTAGAAGTGCTTTGTGCACACGGCACATGTTCCAGCATGTGCAGATCAGCCTAAAAATACAGCGATTGGAAATCGGCAATAGAGGAAAATGGAGCAAGATGTAAATACTTAAGGGATTAATATATTTCTGTTTTTCCACATTGTAAAACATAGTTACATTGTTTTGGCACATGAATGAAATAAGTAGTTCAGGGATGTTGTGATGTGACTTCTCATCATGCAATGTGTTTTGAAGGCCCTGTCCTTGCTGCATAGATTTTTATTTTGGTCTTTGATGGGCACATGCTACAGATGTAAAATCAGATGTCACAAAATACAGTAGGTGCATGTAAGGTAAACACTATCTGATACTATCTTTATACCGTGGTGCTGCAGTATAGGCTGCATAAAAAGCAAACGCAAACTACTGTTTACAGTTCAGTGATATTTGACTTGAAGGCTGTTTTGAAAAGCTGCGAATTTAGTTTTCTCAAGAGCTTTAAATGAGCTTTAGACTTGTTTGACTTACAAACAGGAACGTCTTTGTTGATGTCTGGCCTGTTTAAACTATGTTCACAGCCATATGCCAAAATTTGCCTTTACCTGACCGCTTGTTTGCCTTTATTCTAGATCATTAAGGATATGAATTTAGAAATTATTTAGTTTGAATTAGTTTTGAGTTCATTTATTTAAAGACTTTTAAATTCTAAATGCTAAGTGTTTCACAACTTTAAAGAAAATTGACGTGGTCAGTAACTTGGTATAAATCACAATATGAATTATTAAAATTAGCATGTAAAGAAAAATGAACGCTATTGAAATGTATAAAAACATATTGAAACCAATATAACCAACACACATTAGGTTAATGAATATTTCTGGGTGGACTCGCAGTCTCTTTATCACTTGAGATAACATGAAAATGCTTTCTCATATTCCTTATCAGTTTATTAATGTATTTGTCTAATGAGAGTGACAACTTACTGATTTTGTTAATAATAAATAATCAGTTTAAAGGTTCGATGTGAAACAACTTGTAATATCTGATATCAGAAATGCAATAAAATAAACATAACTATTTCTGAAGATGTGTATAAAAACCTTACATAATGAACCTTTTAATTGACGTTTTTAAAATCGTTCCACGGTTGCAGTCTATAACATCACTGCTAGATACCACTAGATTTCACTAATTGGCCCTTTAATGTCCGAAAGGAAATGTGGTCTTCTCCTTTAATAAGTTATGCTTATCAAAGTAGTACCCATACGCATACCAAACAATGATTTAAGGCATTGTGTTCTTCTGTTATTTTAACCCACTATAACCACACATCAAAGGATTGGCGACAAAAGCCTCTGGTACGCAAAAAATGGTATTTATCACCCACCCTTGGTTTTAAATAAGCGTTGTGGACTTTTTCCATGTTGATGGCCAGGCAGGTCGATGTCAGGCCTTCAGAAGGGCACTGTATACCTGGAATTGGACTGACAGATGTAGACCACTTTTATGGTCATGGAAAAGTACTGAAAGAAATGTTGGTGGCGATTATCACCCTTGCATGGCCACGAGCCACCGGAGATATTGGAAGTTTAGTGCATATATCAGTTGCTACAAAGAAATCTGTGCAAGGATTTTTTCACTTTGGTTCTAACAAATATTTTCTGCTTTTTCTCTATAGAGTCAGTATATGATCTTCTACCCAGAGAGCTGCAGCTGCCATCTTCTAGAGAGGAGAACGCAGCCGCTATGAGTCAAAAAAGTGGCGGAGAGGCCGGACCACCCCCGACAACAGCGCTCGCCACGGGTAAGCTTTACTTAAATTTTTATACCTGTCTTGTCTTTCTGTCTCGGGTTGATTAAGGCTTTGTTCTAACTTGCCGTAAAAATCCGAATAAATACATTTTGTTTTACATTCAATAATAGATGGGTGAACAAGTATGGACCCAACATGTGAGTTTAAAAGCCTTTCTCAAAAGATCAAAATAACCAAACTGTCAGATCTCGAGTTTTCGGGCCTCACATGTGTTCTTGGTTATTGAATAGGAAAAGTTTGTGGTGATATCAATAAAATTCAATGTAGACACAATGGGTATTGATCACACTTTCTGAACAAACAGTTAAGATTTTGTCAAATCCCATCAGATTTAAGTGCAGTGTGAACAAAGCCTTAAATCTTGAGTCAGATGCTGGAGATCAGCACTAACACCAAATCTCTTCTTCATAAGGCCCATCAGCATGCATACTCATGCATCGTTCTCTCAAATTCTCCTGAAGCTCTTCAAATGTGTTGTGGGCTTTATTTCTTGAATGACACTGGGAAACGTCACATTGCATTTGCCCTGGGTCACTTTCTTTTGAAAGTTAAGTTTGTGAAATGGCAAAAAAACACTAAACCTTACATAAACTTTGGCAAGTTTATGTGGCGTCACATTATTGTGGTCTGGAACATGTTTTGGTGTTCAAATCTAGGGTAAATATTCTCCATATGTTTTGCTGGTGAAAGCATTAACTGCTAGAAACTAGATTTAGAGATTAATAACATGCAACAATAGCTCCAAAAAAATCATAAACGATATTAAAATTTACATTATTTTATATCAGTATAATTATTTGTATATATTTTATTCATATTTATTTAGTGTAATTTGAATTGTGTTTGCTAAAAGAGAACCTTAAAACTATTATTGGGGCAGATATACTTTTATTTCAAAATGAATAAATGTAGAAAATGCTTCACCTCCTGTAATACAAAAAAGCAAACCTGAAGACATATATTTCAGAGAGATTTGTTTTACAAATGAAGTTTCAATTGGCTTGTAACATTTATAGGACTCATTCTCATTTCTGTAAAAACCTAAATTAAGGAAAGAAATATTTAAAACTATAAAAAATAACGTATGTAGAAGTGGTTCACTTGTTTATATATTAAGATACTACTGAAAACATTCTGGGAAAATAAAAATTGCAGAATGCAAAAATATCTTTTTTGGAAGCATGTGTTGAACCCGGCGAAAAAATTATCCACAGGGAAACCGCTACCATTATTTTTTTGTCCACACAGCCATTATTTTTCATTTTGTACATTCAAAATGCAATTCACTTTAGTTTCTTTTACTCTGCCCCTTTATCAAAGTGCCCAGGTTTAGGGTGAGTTTCAGTAAACCAGAAGTCTGTTGCCTTTGGACATCTGTATCTACAGTAACTGCAGCCAAATGCATCTCTGTGACGAGGCAGGACATGCTGGCTGTAGCTGAAGGAAGGTGATGTATTTTCCAGCTTAAATGAATTTCATTGTGGGATTTTAGGTTTCACTGCAAATTGGTCTTACTACTGTACTTCTGACTACTTTCTTTTCTTGTTTCGTTAATATTTTTTCTGTGTATTTTGTTTTAAGTTCTTAATGATGTCACACGTGTGTTTGACCAATGAAGTGGCATTATTACGATTGCTTGTTTTATTTTCTTTTTTTCATTTGTTTCATAACCAGCGGCTCATTTTGTTTTCTTAAGAAATTATCGATGTTTTCTAGCTTAAGAATTCTGTTCACAGCCATTCTTGTCGCCACAGCAAAACTACGAGAGTAGCTCGCCCCTTTTCTCTTTTTTGTATTTCTTTCTAACCCTGTTCTGTTTTTGTTTATGGTATATTTACTGTTCCTCTGCTTGAGTCCTAGCAAAACATAACTTCAAGATCCAAAAAGGCGATTCGGTTGAAACATGTTCAACATGTTTTTGCAAGTCATGAACATATCATTAATGTTTTTTGGCCCCTTTTTTGGCCCTTTTATTAAATCAATCATATGATTAAATGAAAAGAGAGCACATTGTTCCAGATTGGAAACATTTAAGATATTTATGCTTGAAATTAGGTTAGGCGTGTATTTAAACATTTTCAAGTTGGGTTAATGCAAATGTCATATTTGATCTAGCTCAACTCTATGGGAAAATATTGAATTATGGCAGGCAGTTCAGTTCAAATCTGTTAGAGAAATGCATCAGTTGCTCTAAATTTAAATAACTTCCATCATCTGAAACACAGTTTTGTGTATGGTCCCATCAGGCATCTGCTATATATTTACCCATTCGCTTCTATTGTACCGAAACAAAACCAATGCTGGTAAAAAGGTGTTAGTTACTAACATTCTTCAAAATATCTTCTTTGTGTTCTACAGAGAAAAGAAACTAAGAGGTTTTGAATGACAAGTGGGAGAGTATATTTTGATATGATCACTTTAAGGTTCCTGTTGACTTGTGTTACAGTCTCTATCAATTGTGAAGGTTAACAAAACACACACGGGTTGCTGTGTTGAATTGGCCTTTTGCTGAATAAAGAGTACAGTGCGGCCGCATAAATGCAGGTCTGACTAATGAATCTGATGCGATCATGTAACTTTAAATCAGATTGTTCGCAGTTCAATTCTCCATTAGTTTTTCTATTTAAGCTCCATTATATTTAAATTCTGTAATATAAAATATTCGTTAAATGTAAGCCCTCTATTTTCGGATGCTTTGATTCAATCAAAAAGCAAAATCTGTACACAGCGACTTGTCAGTGAAATAACTGGCAGGTGGTTGCAACATAATGCGTAATGAAAAACGTTGTCTTTGTTGTCTTCCTCAAGAACAGGGTTCCAATTAATTTCATTAACAATTCTGCACAAACATAAGAGCGGATGACTCAACTTTCGCTGGATCAGGTGTCGTCCTGTCAAATCCTCTCCTGATCTGGCAAACCCCAGTCGCTGTTGACTGACACTTTGGAAGAGCCTAAACTGTTAAGATTAAAAAGCTTTAATAATTAGCTCACTCACTGTTTCCTGAAGATTAAATAGATAACTTGTTAGATTATTTGATAGGTGTGAAGAAGGACATGTTTTGTACTATTAGCACTTTCACTTTTAGGCATGTAAATAAAAAGAAGATAGTTTTGTGCTTGCTTTTCTTGAACCCATGTCATACAACTTCTGCCAGATATTAACTCTTTTATTTGAGCGTTTTTAAAAAACAGAGTTATGAGGAAATAATATGGTCATATGTACAGCCATGTAAGAGATTATTTTAAAGACCATTTTCCGGTTTCCAATTTTTAAATATTTCAAACTATTGTTTCTTTTTGCTTTTCTCTGCAGAATTACAGAAAAATTGCTCTGCATTTTATCAGATCTCAAATACAGCAAACAAGTTTAAATCAATTTAATGCAATTAAGCAATACAAAACAATAACATTTTTACATGAAATCATCTCAAATTTGATGAAAGTTTCATATGTCTTGCCATGCTATCAGTCTTTAAATTGCCGTTGGATGACTTTTCACAATACATCTAGAAAAGCTGATTAAATGAATATTTGGCATCGTCTCTTAATATTTACTGCAGTTGTAAATGCAATTTATATGAATGAATGTGTTTATTTTATTTTGTTTGTTGGGTTTGGCACAAATCATCATCTCCAGAATGAGGGTTTTATTATTGGCATGTAATTTATAGAAATATTGCATGTTTGTATTTTTATGGTTTAATTCTTATTGTTTTTTTTCCTGTTGATCTTTTTAAATTTTGTACTTTCAAAGAAATTCTCGCATTTGCCTTTCAAACTAATGTTTTGAACAGTATTGGACATATTTCAATATATTTTCTATTTCATTTTGTGTTTGAAATGTTGTTTTCATGCATTTTAATAGGGAACCATGTGTTTATTCACAATGCCCTCTCGAAAGATTGATGAAAGTTGCAAAACAGCTGTAGTAAAATCCTCCTTGTTGCAACAGGGCATTATTCTCACATATTTGAGCATTTGGAAGAGCAGGACTGGAATGGTGACCAGATTATCCAGAAGCATTCAGATTAAAACAACACTCTCATCATACTGTTGTGGTCTCATGCCATGTATCATAGATGATACAAACTGTTTCTGAACAGATTTGCAGTATGCCTAACTGAATGTTGTGTTGACGAGACGTGACATAAATCGCAATGTTTGTTTGTTTGTTAAGTTAAAGCATTCTTACTACGATTCAAATTTCATGGAAAGGTCATGAGTATTTCTAAGAAGAATGTAAATATCTTTTCTCATCAGTGAAATATTGAATTTGAATAGAAATGTGCATTTCGGAAGTCTCTAAAGAAGTCTTTAAAAACTCTGTATTCATTTTTCATGCAAAAGTAAAAAAACTATAGAAAAGTATTATATTGTTTGTTTCTCATAAGATGTGCTGTAATTCAATTATTGGAACACAACATTTAATCAGTGAGCGGATTTGGTCACATTTTTTTCCTTCCTTAATAATTTGCATGCATTTCAAGAGTAAAAAGTACATATGGCACATGAATTGTTGGCATATAGAATTTGATGGATAACATTAGAAGTTATTATCTAAAAGGGAACAAACCCTTTTTATTTAAATTTCAATGGCTTCAAAGCTTTAATTGCTCATTGGTTGTCTCATTTTTATTCCAGGTAGTTCTCTCTGAAGCAGGGAGTGTCTGCTGTTCTCTGCTTTATAGGTCAGACACTGGTTTATGTTGCTTCTGTGGCTATCCTCACTCCCATCGCAATTTGTATACGAATTTGCTTGCATCATCTGTCACTTATTTACAGCATCCAGTTGAGAGATGTAGACAGGAGAGGATATTATGACTAGAGAGCTGTGTGTAATGTCTTCGGGGTTGACAGGTCATGCGTCGTCCCGCAACATGAAATGTCTGTTTTGTTTAATGTCTGGAGAGAAACGCAGATGTTATTCAGCTTAATCATTTTGTTGTCTTTTTACTTATTTTCACAGCATTCAACAGATCAGTTTTTGACATGTGCCCTGCAAAATGACAATTACTCAAACCATCCCACAAAACATTGATGCATATAACATTATCATAAGCAAATTGTCTTTATTGAAATGGGACGGCTGGCTCATGTTTATACCAATGCCTATATTTACTTTTTCAATGTACACATACAGATGCCTCCTCTGCCTTGACCACGGGAAGCTCTCGCAGTCCGCTTCCTACCTCTACCAGCTCAACCTTGCTCTCCACGTCGACTGCGGAACGGGCCGTGACACAGGAAAGCGGAGATGCAGGCGTCCGAAGAAACGCAGAGGAAACCAAGCTCAAGGTTTGTGGAGAAAAGGGTGTCGGAACCAACCAGCAGCAACATCAGATGACGCCCTCAAAGCGTTCTGTTCTCAACATCTCGCCTCCACCTGAGGACCTGTTCGATGATAGCCAAATGTCCTGCCAGGACGAGCTGCCGCTCGACTCGGAGCAGAGCAACAGTATCTGGTTGGAAAACTCGGCATCCAACTTCAGCATCCTGAGCTCCAGCTCCTACAACGACAACACCGAAGTGCCCCGCAAGGCCCGTAAGTGCACCCCACGGCAAAAGCCCGGACCAAAGCCAGCCTCTTCTGAAGAGGCCAGCATGGATGTCTTTGATGCAGATAGTGCCAAAGGCCCACACTTTGTACTCTCGCAGCTTGGCCCAGACAGCAAGGCCTGTTCCAAAGCAAGGTGAGTCATTCCAGTACAATGGTACGTTTGTGCCTTGTGGTATTCGTAGAACTACTGTGACCTTTTTGTATTTCAAACCGTTAAACTCCTCCCGTCCATGACTACCCCACCTAACTGTTTGGTTGCTCCTTAACAAAGTGGTGCTTTGTTTTTTTGTGTGTTCTTTCAAAACATTTTGCACACAAAGAGAGCAAAATGTGAATTTTATTGCTCATTTATAAAATGTATTCGACTTAAAATGATCAAATCTATGAGAAATACGAGGGGTGGAATGGCAACAGTATGTACAGGTTATCAATAAATATGATCTGGTGAGACTTGCATGTCAGTTTTAATCGTAAATAATGTACAGATATTAGCCCTGGGTGTAACCTGCCCTTCGGGGGGTTTGTTTTCTCACCCATATGTTATTCCAAAGAAGATTTGTTGGTTTTTGGTTTCTCTTAGGTTTTCAGTATTTTTTTCGTCAGGGTTAGTAAAAGAGGCCACACAAAGAAACCCTATGGAAAACCGTCACAAATTCTAATGGTTTCCATAAAAATACCATTATGCAAAATTACATTTTCCATGAAAGCCATTACAAATTTCCAAGCATTTAACATCCCACCGACATAATCTATGAGGTACTAGTGGAAATCAAAATTCATTAAACACTTTAACATCTTATTTAAAAGTTACCATGGTTTTAGGCAGGGTATTTCAACAAAATATTGGCCTGTTTTAATAATTGTTATTTGTATGAAACAACAATAGTTGAATTTTTATTTAAAAAAAAAAGTTTTATCATGTTGGTTAATCTGTTGTTGTTATTTGCAGTGGTTGTCCAGGCAACTGTAGTTGAAGATACCACACGTTTCATTGACTTCCATTCATATTCATGTTAGTGCAATAGACTGGAACACAGGGTCCAATTTCCTGTGAAAAAATAATGCATTTTGCTACGTTTGCCTTTAAAGATTGACCAAGTCTGAAATGTTAATTCTTTTCCTATTGGTTATCACTACGTGTATTTTATGCAATTCTTATGCAATTCATTTTAACAGTTAAGTTAATGTGATCAAACTTTTATTCTATTGGAAATACTGGGAGTAGGAGGAAAACACATTTGTTTCTTTTAGTGAAAGTTATTTTCATAGTCATTGTGTAACAAAAACATTTAGTGGTGAGCCATCAAAAGTGCATCCCCTTTATTCTGTTATAAAACTTTTATTTTTGGGGGAACTTTTCCTTTAAAGGAAACTGAGTGATGATGAGTTGCAATCTGTATTTTGATGCTTACCAATGATCCTTGTCTTTAGTTCTGAGGGACCACAATCATCTGGTTCCAAAGGTGGGATATTGTCTGGTCAGTATCCTCAGAAAGGTGAAGGCAAAGAACTGAAGATTCTGGTACAGCCTGAGACTCAACACAGAGCACGCTACCTAACCGAGGGCAGCCGAGGGTCCGTCAAAGACCGAACGCAGCAGGGTTTCCCTACTATCAAGGTACACCAGGCCAGTTTTTTCTTGTTTAGACAAAGCAAATGAAACACTTCCACAAGGCTGTATGCAATTTATTCTGTGAACCACACATTTTTTGGTCTTCACAGGTCGAGGGAGTTAAGGATCCAGTGGTACTGCTTATTTTCGTGGGCAACGATGCTGGACGCGTCAAGCCCCACGGATTCTACCAGGCCTGTAGGGTCACAGGGCGAAACACAACGGCCTGTAGAGAAGTGGACATTGAAGGCACCACCGTCATAGAAGTGCCCCTTAACCCAAGCAGCAATATGACTTTAGCGTGTGTAATTTTTAAAGACTATATTATGCTATCTTCTTACACTTTTAATAGCAGACGTACTAAATAACCAATAAAGACCGATTCCCAGTACAGATATGAATCCGGTCCAACTCGCTGTCGGGTTTATTTACAGTGTGGATTGTGTGGGGATCCTGAAGCTCAGGAATGCTGACGTAGAGGCCCGTATCGGGGTGGCCGGATCTAAGAAGAAGAGTACTCGAGCCAGGCTGATTTTCCGAGTCAACATCCCACGGCCTGATGGCTCTGTGCTCACGTTACAGGCCTCCTCTTCTCCCATACTGTGCAGTGAGTGGCTTTTGGGTTATTCATAGCATCTCCCTGCTTGCAAGCCCAGCTGGTGCTCTCATCACATAGTAGGCGTCGAGATTAGTGGAAGGGATAATGAATGTTTATATTATTAAGGTCAATGGCAGAGAGCCAAATAAAAGAAAAGGTCTCGGCATTAAAATATTTCTAGTTGCTTATCCAGGTAAACCAAGCAGTTGAACTGTCCATATAAAGAAATAGATTCCCGTAAAATCTCTAGATATTTGGATTATGTGGATGGTAAAAATTTACATACCTTATTGCATTGTAAGTGCTTTGAATAAAAGCCACATGTGCATATGTTCATTTAAGATTTGGACGGATGCATTTAGCAGATGACTCTATCTCCAATCCGAATGTGTTCCCTAGGATTTAAAACCACATACAAATGCAATGCTTTGGCACTAGATATTGATGTTAATAGAAATTTTGCCATTTCAAACAGATACTATTCCAATTTAGAACATCATAAATTAGGTTAAGGTTGACTTAAATTTGTAATTTAAAACATAATATCTATCATGATCTGGCTGATGGCAGCACACTTCTGTTTCCACAGCTCAGCCTGCTGGAGTACCTGAGATTCTTAAGAAGAGTTTGCACAGCTGCTCGGTGAAAGGTGGAAGTGAAGTCTTCATCATTGGAAAAAACTTCCTCAAAGGAACCAAAGTTATATTTCAGGAAAACACTTCAGGTACCTGATTTTAATGTGTTCCTGTTCGGCTTTACTCTGAAATGCTTTTAACCCCTTCTGTATTTTTATTGCAGCAGATGATAAGTCATGGAAGGCAGAGGCAGACATCGACATGGATTTTTTCCATCAGGTATGCCACACCATCTGATTAAGCTCTGCAGAAATAAAGGCAGCTTTGTGCAGGTCCAAGATATCACTGTCCCCAATTGTTGCCTGACGGGACATTGGCAAGTTTTACAGATTGCTGACCTAGATACACAAATAGTATTCTGTTCTGTTGCGTTTGCAATGTTACTTTGCGGGACGTTTTGTGTTTCATTTTATGTTGGAATTCTCTAAAGAACTTGTCTGCTGAATTTAATTCCGAAAGTCGACCAAAAGCCTTTGTATAAATTTTGCAAAACGATGATAGTCACCTTCGAAGTAAAAATGGCAGTTTTGTGCTTTTATTTCTCTGATCACAAAGTTACAAATATTTAATCTTTTTCAGAATCACCTTATTGTCAAAGTCCCTCCATATTCAAACCAGGCTATCACATCTCCTGTGTCTGTTTATATATATGTTTTGACAAACGCTGGACGTTCCCATGATGTGCAACCATTTGTATACACTCCAGAACCAGGTCAGAATAATAAAATTTCTGTGTTTTACTTCACCAACTTTAAAATCCTCAAGTCTAACAGTTTTTAAAATATCAATTTAGTTGTTGAATCCTCAGTAAAGACGGAAGTCTTGCCTCCAGGGACACCCTGTTGTTTTGAACAAATTAAAGGTAAGCAAACGTTAAAATGGTCATGAGCAGCATCATATTTTGCATGCGGTATGATCATCAATTACCTTCTCTCTGTTGGTTTCAATAGGAATAGATAGTGCCTTGATGACCCCGGTTTTGTCTCTTGTTAAACAAGAAGAGGCAACTCCAATGGAGGTCTCCAGTAATCCTTCTGCCTTTAAGGTCAAAAGCGCTAAACAAACTCTCTTTTATCTTCCTTAATTTCTTGTTGCTAATAATGTTTTTAATCCATCCAGCAGACTTCCAATGTCATCAATTCAGCCCAGCAAGCCTTAGATATGAGTACTGAGATTCCCGCCAACAGCTGCTCATTTTCCAGTCCCCTGACCCAACAAACCCGAGAACAGGAGCAGTCCCAAAACTCAGTCTTTACCAACAAAGAACCCTTCAATGCCATCCAGGAACAGGAACTTGCCCCAAGCAGCTCTTTCCATGTGCCTAGTAAATCTCTTATCCAGCAAGGAGTTCAGCCATTCCTTCTGGAACACAGAGATGGCCTCGGACAGGAGAGAACCAGCAACACTGGCGGTTCAGTGGTGGGGCTTTCGCCAATAGATGACAACCCACAGCAACAGCTCTCGCTACTGCCCCCCGACGAGGTGGCACAACTAGAGCAAGCCGTCCGGCAACTGCAAGCGAAAGGATTCTGCAACATTCAACTTCAAGCTGAGAATTCGCTGTCAAAGCAGCGACAGCATCATCTTCAGCAGCAGCAAATTCAGCAACAGCAGCAGCAGCAAATCCAACAACAACAGCAGCAGCAAATTCAACAACAGCAGCAACAGCAGCAAATTCAGCAACAGCAAATCCATCTGCATCAGCAAATTCAGCAACAAGAGCAGCAAATTCAGTTGCAACAACAGATCCAACAACAAGAGCAGCAAATTCAGTTGCACCAGCAGATCCAACAACAAGAGCAGCAAATTCAATTGCAGCAGCAGATTCAACAACAAGAGCAGCAAATTCAGTTGCAGCAGCAAATTCAGCAACAACAGCAGCAGATCCAACAACAAGAGCAACACATTCAACTGCAGCAGCAAATTCAACAACAAGAGCAGCAAATTCAACTGCAGCAGCAGCAAGTTCTGGAAAACCTTCAACATCAACTCTTTCAGCCCCCAGTTCAGCTTCATTGTAGTTCAGAGCAGCAGGGCTCATCCCAGGCTATGGTGCAGAACGGATCTCCTCTCTTTCAGCAGCCACCACCACTACCGCAACAACAACAGCAGCAGCAAGCAGCTTTATTCCAGCAAGCCAAGGAGCTTATATCTATCCAAACAGGCTTTCTTCAACAGCAACCCAATCATTCCTCACCGTCCCTCTTTCACAACCCCACAGCCATGACTGAAGCCCAAAGCCCCCAGGAGGCTCTTTTTCATACCCAGAAAACCTCACCAAGCCAGGAACAAGTTCAAGCTTCTCTTTTCCAAAGCAATATCACAGTTCTTAGTGGATCCAACATGGCCACAGACTCTCAGCCCCCTGCAACCAGCATGTTTCTTTCCCAGAATGCCCTACCAAGTCAACTTACCGTTAATCCAAGCCAGCCACAGCAACTGGCTTTCCTGACGTCTTCTCTTGAGGCCGGATCTGTATTCCAGACGCCAAACCAGCTGTCCCCCATTCAGCAAAGCACTCCAATGGAACAGCAGCAGTCACCGCAGCAGGCCCAACCTGGGTCCATATTTCAAAGCATTTCCCAGTCACCAAGCAAATTGTCCACTGGCCAGCAACAGCCAACCAGTCTACTGCTCAGTTCTCTAACCTCTACCCAAGAGCAAACCTCCAGTTTGTTATTCGGTGGCCAGCTGGCTTCGATGAACAACAGCAGCGTTAGTTCTCCAGAACAACAGAACCCTTCTCTACCTTTTAGTGTGAGGCAACAAGAACCATCTGAGCCCATGACATATCAGGATCAGAGTGCTATGGTGGTTAATCCATCCTTAAACAAGCCAATATTCCAGGACCAGCAACCCATGCAGCTTGCACAGAGTTCTGGGAATGACTCTTCGCAGTCCCTAAACCTTTTTATGGCTCAACCTAACATGCAAGGCGGAGTAGCTCCTCAAGAAACCCTTTTTGCACCACAGAGTGATGTTACTGGAATTCAGACAAGCACTTCATCGCCTGTACAACAGCCTGGACCCATTTTTCAGACCACAATGAGTGGAAGCCTCAACCAGCCCAACCAGAATCAGCAGCCCAACCTTTTTCTCTATGAGATCCAGAATGGTAAGGCACTGAACATACTCTAGTTCCCAAAAATAAGTCCAAAAGCCAAACTTCTCAGGTTTTCCAAGAGTATACATAATTATAACTCATTCTCATCTTGTTTTTGCAGAATGCCATCAACTGTTGAACTCACAAGGAACTCCATTGTCTGATCAGATCATTGGCATCAACCAGTCTGGTCCAACTCAACAAGAAAATGAAGTCCAGTCTTTACTTGGGCAGTCCATGTCAGATCCTGGATCTTTGGAGACTACCATGACAACATCTCAGAACATGGAGAAGATTGATGATCTTCTGGTGAGCCTTCGTGAGCAAGGCAATAACATTTCACACTCCTATTAGAGCTTTGAGGGTTTTGCTGCCCAGTTTCTTCATTCCACAAAGGTTTGTAGAGAGTTCGTACACTCATATTGGATTTTTGGATGACCTCTAAATTGGATATTTCAAAAGTTTATATGTTAAGAAATAGCACTTTCTTATAATAAGTCTGTCAGAGAGCACTTTTGGACTGGATAGATAAGATCATAACACAGTGTATCAGTAGCATCACTGAAAACAAGAATGAGTTTTGTAGACATACTTCCTTTCTTTTAGTCAGCCTTTTGTGATATTTCTAGCTGTGAACTAAACATGTCGTAAAATATTAAAAGCCTGGAATAGACATCTTGGTTCAAACAGTCCTAAATGAGATTTCTATTTTAAACACTATTTTAATACCTTTTCACTTTAAGTAAACTCAAGTATCTATTTATAAGATTTTTTTCATATTTTGGTAAGTCAACCAATGAAATAGAGTACCTAATTTAAAATACAAAATTAGCTTTAGTATTTTTCTATGAGCACTTTAAGTACATTTTCAATGTGGTTGGTTACTTTGAGATTCGTTAGACTTTCTATCTAAAGTAATGTTTACTTAAACCTTATCTTAAATCTAAGCTGTATGTTAAAGACTGGTCATGTTTATGTCATAATGCTAGTTAAAATCAGATACGCAGTAATCACAAAGTTAGCATTAAGCTTTCAATTCTGGTGTACACAAGCAATTTCTTGCCTTTTCATTTAGATGATGTCTGCATTTTGCATGTCTGAATGTTTTGGGTACTTTGTGACTTTATTTTTTTGATCTGATCTCTAAAAGTATATCTTTATAAAGAATTATGTTTATTCTTATACTGAATCTTAAAAATTGACGTATGATGTTATTTTGTGTCATTGTGTGTGATTCTTTATTTTATGAACCAGCGTCTGGTACGCTGAAATAAATAACGTTGCTTTCTTTGGCAAATCAGAAGGCAGTGTCCAACCAGTATTACCAACAAGTTCTCTGAATGTACTGACTAACAGTATAAGTCTTTATAGGACCCATTTCTTTATAAAAGCATTTATATTATCAAGTCTTGAAATTGCATCTTACTGTTAAAATTTTACCATGTCAAGACCTCAGACCATGTTGAGTTTGCTCCATCATTTATCTGCAGAATGAATAATTTAACATCAGTTTTGTTCAATGTTTGTATATTTGGTTGTGAAATGAATTTGTTTTGAATGTAATAGAACACTATGTGAAATCTGTAGTTCTGGTTATTTCAGGCTCACATATGTGGTCGATAGGGTCAGACATGATAAAGTGGCCAAAGTTATTTGGCTGGTGTAAAGTGAGCTGGCATATATTTTGTTGAATATGTACATTGATATAGCTGTAATGTTTTAGAAATGGCTCATTTGAGCTTACACTGTTTGGGTTATAGGTCGAATTGTTGACCATATTCTATTATTGAATGGTGCTCTCATACATGTCTGCATTAGAAAGAACTGTGAACTTTAACTGGATAAAAAGCTTTCCGTAACTCATCATCTACACAATTTATTGTCTTTTTTGTTTTCCCTAATACTCATTATTTATATGAATATTTACTTACCATACCTCACCATACATCTTTTAAGAACGTATTAATTTATTTTTGTTGATGTTCTTTCTAAAGTCTAAATGGTTTTCCAAATCGGAGTCAAAATTACATTTTAATTTAACTTAAGAATTGTTACAGGATTTTTTACTTTGTTTTTGTATTATTTAAAGATAAAAGCATTTGTGTGAAGCTCATATACTGTTGAAACATGATTATACAGAAAAATATAGAGTCAATATCATAATGCACAGTTATACAGTTCTGAATTCTCAATCTATTGTGTGTTTAGTAATAATTCATAATACATATCATGGTTCCTATCACAGCAATTTTTTCTTTGAGGATTTAATTGAGCTTTTGGGAAATAAAAGCCATTTATACCCTAACATTACCCCTAACTATTTATTATAACCTGCTATGAATTGGAAAAGTCGTATTTTCTTTTTTAGTTTGGAAAAACTATAAGCATTAGAATACTTGGATGATAGCAATTGCATTTGATCTGTTATTCCTTCAAACAAAACTCTATTTTGTATAAGCTATCCATGCAACAACAATATTCATGAAATTCGGAATAACAATTTGTTTACACTATATTTTGGGAACATTATACCTTATTAAATACATTAATATTTAGGGTTCAACATAGCTTTTCCTTAAAAAGCAGATTCTTTCTTGTTACCAAAGCATATTTTGACAAGATGGTCAACCCTTATTCGTTATCACAATTTCCGATTGTCTACAAAAATAATCTATTAAACAAAAAAGTTACTTTTAAATGTTCAACATTTTTTTGTCTTTTGTACAGTCATCATATTGCAATAAACTGCTATGCAGTTAGACTGAGAGCAAGAAAAACTTTTAATATTCAGTTTTCTATTTTAATCTTTTAGCAACCAGAAACTTAAATTGAAATAGCTCTGTTGTTTATTGAAGTATGATCATTCCTAATGTGCCGTGTTGGATGGCACATTAGTTATGTCATTCTTAAAGCAGGTTATTGGAGTTCATTAGAAAGTCAAAAGTTCTGACGTTTGATGTCTTTAATGTGTTTCATTACAAATAGATGTTGGATGTGAAGCTTCTAAAATACTTTAATTGTGAAACAATTAATAAAGATGCATAAGTACATGTTTGTGTTATTGTTGGGCCATTTGTAAACTTCCAGCTATTTCTTGTGTAAAACTGCTACACTATATCAATAAAACAAACTTAAATAGTTCAGTTCGTGCTGTTGTTTTCAATTTCTTTTATTTAACTTCATAATATTAAGAATAAAACAGATACAGTTTCCGGTGTTTAAAAACATTTTATTTTTCTCCTGTCCTTTAAACTTTTAAAAGATTTTTACAGCTATACTTGGTTTCCCAGTTGTCAGTGAAGGTTTAAAGGGGATAAATGCATTTATGATCCAATAAACAATAATTAAGAATACTGAGAAAATCTTTCATAATGGGGTTCCGTAAGAGTCACAGTTATTATGCAATATTGGACACTAAATTAATTTTTGGACTCTAAATAACTTTAATTAACTGTAACAATGGGTGGAACATATTGTAATAATGATAAAAGTGCTCACCACTCTTTTCCTTACTTTATTTGTATTTAATTGTAAAAAAAGGTGATAGAACAAAATGAAATAAAAAAATATTTTCTTTTTCTTTTTATTGAACACGTAGTATATTTTATATGTATATAATAATGAATACAATAAAGTGTTATATTGTTTATTCAAACTGCCTTTTTTGATTGATTTGCTGAAAAATGACATTAAAAATTTATGCTTATTTAGAACATAATTTAAATTATGACAACTTAAAAAACTAGATTATTTTAATAAGTTGGACTTTTAAATTTATATACTGTATTTAATGTAACCGGAAGCCCCGGGACTTTTATGTTGAAATGTGTTGAACACCGCCATGTTATTGTTGTTGTTGTGTTGTGTCAGCTTCACACTGAAGGCCGCAGTCACTGATTGGAGATCAGCTTCTGAGCGAGATGGCAGACACAGCTGCTGCTGTTGATGGAGAGAAACTCAGCAAAAAGTATGAACTGTTATCAACACAACACTTTTATATTTAAACTATTATACAATTAAACTTTATTTTAGAAATGTGTTTATATGTTTTAATCATAAACTCTGGCCATATGTCACTATTCAATGATGACATTATTATATATTCAATATTCATATATATAATCATATCTCAAACAGCTTCCTGTGTTTATATTTATTCCTAAACGCTAAAATTGTTATTTGTAGTTGTCCGGAAAGCAACAACATTTCCCACAATGCCCTGCGGCGCTGTGACAGTCAGTGCGCATGCGCCAACTCTCACGAGTTTCACTTTCGTGTTAAAACCAAAACCAAATCACTTTTTTTTATTAAAGTATAACTGCCAGTTCCTTTATTTTTAATAAAAACTAATAATTGAAAATTAAATAAAATACTATTATTATTATTATTATTATTATTTATATTATTATTATTATTATTATTATTATTATTATTATTTATATTATTATTATTATTATTATTATTATTATTATTATTTATATTATTATTACTTTTATTATTATTTATATTTTTATTATTATAAATATGGTTTATATTATTATTGTTTATATTATTATTATTATTTATATTATTATTATTTTTTTTTTATTATTATTTATATTATTATTATTATTTAAAAAATTAACTAAAGAGTTTAGAGATGGCTTCCCAACCAAATAGCTACAAAAAAGTAAAAACCTGTTTTGAAAATGATATTATCCTGGCATTCTTTGAAGTTAATCCCATGGTACATAAATTATCAGTACCTGTGATATCTGGGTACCCCCCCATTAACTGTTATAAGGGTACAAATATCTGATCCTTATTTTTTCTTAAGCCCCTGAGCTTTACCACAAGGTACATCACTGAAATATGTGTATGTAATTGAGTAATTTCTTGGCACTTGATGTCATCTCAGATGTTCTTCATGTCCTTTTTAATTGCAGATGTTGGTGGTCGGAGGTATGGACCGTGTTTATGAGATTGGCCGTCAGTTCCGTAATGAAGGCATCGATCTCACCCACAATCCGGAGTTCACCACATGCGAGTTCTATATGGCTTATGCGGACTATCAAGATCTTATGGACATCATAGAGAGACTTCTATCAGGTTTGTTAAACAATATATATTTTCTGCATGTCTTTTATAAGTTAGTTGCATCGTTCTTAACATGAAATCTATGATTAATTAATGTCTGATTGTTTGCAGTAATGAAAATGCACAATAAAGTTATCGCTGTCATTTCAAAACACCATGAATAATTATGAATCCAAATGCAGATTTTTAGAAATGTAATTTTTCAACTAACAGCAGCATGAAAATGAGGCCTGGATATGTTGACACTTTCAACATAAGAACATTCTATAAAGTGCCTGCCAAGAGCATGCCAAACCAACAGATGGCAACATTACCCTAACAAATAATGTAAAAAGGTTTTAAATAATAGCGCAAAAAAAATTGTATGTGTGCAGATTATATATACATATTTTGTATGTATTTTTTTGTTTTGATATTGTAATATTTTTGTTTTTACAGGAATGGTGAAGCACATTACTGGAGGTTACAAGGTCACTTATCATCCAGAAGGTCCAGAAGGAGAGTCCTATGAAATTGACTTTACTCCTCCCTTCAAAAGGATCAGCATGACTCATGACCTGGAGAAGGAAATGGGCGTGAAGTTTCCAGCTCCTGATACTTACGACAGTGATGGTAAGTTTTACAGTTACTGTAGACACCTCATCATTGTAGTTTCTGGAACCAGAGTTGATCAAATTCCTCTTTTTGAAATTTGATGACCTTTGTGCTCAGAGAGAAGTTGAGTATTCTCCTCCCAGAACAACTGCACGTCTTCTTGATAAGTTATGATTTAGAAAAATAAAAAATTTCCCCTTTGCCCTTTCCAGCTTTGTGAAGGTTTACATTTTTGTCTCTTGTCTCTTTTGACTATGGTTTTGCCCATGTTACTACTTAGACAGCTAATGACCTCAATCTGGTGATACTAATTTTAAATCATGAGCAGAGTGATAACATTCTTCCAAATATGTTCAACAGAACAAAGAAACTGGAACAGGTTTAGAACAACATCACACTGAGTAATTAATGACAGTGTGTATAAAGGGATACTCCACCCATAAATGAAAAGTGAAAGTATATTTGCAACCCAACCTAAGTCAGTCACTTGTGTATAGTCTGAGCGAGATAGCAGACAAAGCTGTTGTGGATGAAGAGAGACTATGTAAAAATTACCTACAATTATCAACACACTGCCTATATGGATGACATAAACTATACTATACAATACAATATACAAATATATATATTTTAGAAAATCTTTGCTTCAGGTATCATGACTATCCATTACTTTTCAATGATGTTTCCTTATGGTGAAATGCATAACGGGCGGTTCGACACCGAAACTTGCGAAATAAATGTGGTAGCATGTTTAATACATATTCATTGCGTGTCAAAATTTGGAAGATCCAGTTTTAATCTTTAAAAAACTCTTCACCTAACCGTCTAAAAACTTCTTTCCTTACAGACTCACACTTTCTTCTTTCAAACAGGTTTAGTTTCGCCTTGTGTAACTTTTGTTGCACTTTTTCACCTATTGTTATCGCTTCTATTAACCTCTTCATTGTCTCCTCGATTCTTAGTAAGTCGCTTTTGATACAAGAGCCTGCTTGATACCAAAATATAAATGTAATGTGAAATGACAGTTCAGGGGCATTGTAGACTACTGTAGTGGAAAAAGAATATTGGAGAATATTTTTTTCTGTTGAACAAAAATAAAGATATTTGGAAGAATGTGAGTAACTGACAGTGCAGGGGCATCATTGACTATGGTATTGGATTCTATATTCTGTTGATATTTTTTTTTTTTTTTTTTTTTTTTAGATAGAGTGAGTAGGTAAGAAAAGACGGTACTCCTTAGAGTTAGGTGTAGCCGGAAAAGATGAGTTTTTAGGTTTTTTTGAAGATAGAGACCGAGTCTGACAAGCGAGAAGCCAGAGGCAGATCGTTCCACCATCGAGGAACTGAAGCAGAGAACGTTCGAGAGAGAGATTTCTTACCCTTTTGAGCTGGTACCACAAGTCTGTTGATTTTTTTGGAAAGGGAAAGGAAAACTAATAGTTCTGGGGAATCTTCGATTGCCATTTATATTTGTTCTACTATGGTAACCTGAATGCTCCATAGGTGTGAGTTAATAACATGCTTTCAAATATTTTCACCAGAACAAAGAAATTTGAACAGGTTCAATAAACAATAGGGCTGTCATTTATGACAGTGTGTATAAAGGGATACTCCACCCATAAATGAAAAGTGAAAGTGTATTTGCAACCCAACTGCTGACACTGGGATTCAAACCCACAACCTTCTGCTTACAAATCCAACTCTCTAACCAACAGACCACGACTGATGGTCGGGTGGTTAGAGAGCGTGCTCTGCTTAATGCCAAAATGTAAATGTAATGTGAATGACAGTTCAGGGGCATTGTAGACTAGCGTAGTGGAAAAAATATTGTATTTTTACTGTTGAGTACAAAAAAGATATTTGGAAATATGTGAGGTGATGACAGTTCAGGATCATTATTGACTATGGTAGTGAATTCTTTTTTCTGTTGATTTTTTGGAAAGGGAAAGGAAAACTAATAGTTCTGGGGAATCTTCGATTGCCATTTATATTTGTTCTACTATGGTAACCTGAATGCTCCATAGGTATGAGTTAATAACATGCTTTCAAATATTTTCAGCAGAACAAAGAAATTTGAACGGGTTCAATAAACAATAGGGCTGTCATTTATGACAGTGTGTATAAAGGGATACTCCACCCATAAATGAAAAGTGAAAGTGTATTTGCAACCCAACTCAAGTCAGTCACTTGTGTATAGTCTGAGCGAGATAGCAGACAAAGCTGTTGTGGATGAAGAGAAACTCAGCAAAATGTACATAAAATTATCATAAAATTATCTACACACAAACTTGACCGATTATATACTTATAATATATATATATATATTACATATATATAAACCTATGTCTTAAAATTCTTTGCAGGTTTCAATCTTATAGACTGACTCTACGTCACTATACAATGCTGTATCCTTATGGTGAAATGCAATCAAGGAACGTGGTTAGACACAAACATTTTTTTTTAAATATTCCTTTTGTCTAAAAATTTGGCAGACCAAACTCATCTTTTTAGTCTACAACTAATCCCCTCAAAACATCTTTCCTTACACACTTACTCTTTAATTTTAACAGGTTTAGTTTTGCCTTTTTCACCTATTGTTATCTCTACTATTTACCTCTTCATTGTCTCTTCAATCCTTTGTAAGTCACTTTGGATAAAAGCGTCTTCTAAATGCTCGAATGTAAATGTAAAGTTAAATGACAGTCCACAGGCATAATTTACTACTGTAATGGCAAAAATATTAAATTATTTTCTTCTATTGAACCAGAAGTAAGATATTTAATATTGATAACGAAAGCATGTGAGTAACTGACAGTTCTGGGGCAACATTGACAATGGTAGCGGATTCTTTATTCTGTTAATATTTGAAAAGGAAAGAAAAACTAAAAGTTCTGGGGACAGAACAAAGAAATTTGAACAGGTTCAATAAAAAATCAGGGCGAGTCATTTATGACAGTGTTTATAAAGGGATACTCCACCCATAAATGAAAAGTGAAAGTGTATTTGCAACCCAACTCAAGTCAGTCACTTGTGTATAGTCTGAGCGAGATGGCAGACAAAGCTGTTGTGGATGAAGAGAAACTCAGCAAAAAGTATGTACAATTATCAACACAACTTCCTAGACACATTATATACTTATTATATGTATATATTAGATACATAAACCTATGTCTTAGAAATGTCTTTGCATGTTTTAATCTAATAGTCTGTCTATTCATTATGATACAATGCTGTAAGATTCATTATAATGAATGCATGTCTTGCATTGTGGTTTGACACAGACTTGCTAAATGAATTTGGTAGGATTTTTTTATACATATTCATCTTATGTAAAAATTGGTATTATAATGATGTCTCCAACTATTCATTTTCCTGTATGTATGTTTATTCCTATATGGTTTAACGGACATTACCGGTATTTGTAGTTGTCCAAAAGGCAACAACATTTAATTAATTTCCTGCCCCTAAGTGAGTTTCACTTTCGTGTTTTAACCAAAACAGGTTTCATTTGCAAGAATGTAAATTTAGTTGATCATTGTTTCAATGTTTGTTTGCATGAATTATGTAACCGGTTTTGTTTCATTTTCCAAGTTGCCGATTTACTACTTTTAACTTTGGATCTGATTCTTTTTAATTCAACTGTTTTTTCACACTATTAAGGTAGTTTTTTTCCTTACCCTAAATGATTTGTTCCCCTGTTTTCTCTTCTGACTGGTTCTCTCGTGTGAATGTGATTTCTACAATTTGAATTATGTGACACACAGAGAACAAATGCAGGGTCTTTATATGTTTATGTGTATCTAACTGAAGTTGTTTAAGAGTGCATGCTGCATGTAAAGTTGAGCCCTAAAAGCTTATGGAAATAATAGAAGTCCATAAATGTCATGTTTTCTCTGTGTCCTTAAATCTATAATGTATGGGAATGCCCATTAAAGGGATTCTCAACCCAAAAACAAAAGTTCTGTCATAAATTTCTTTCTTTTTGAGCAACTTAGAGTTTTTAAGGAAAAGAACAGATCTAACATAGCCTACAAATCCACCAAAGATTCAGCAAGAAATCATTCTCTCTCACCTGCATCGATTCCTCGATAGTGGATCAATCTGCCCCTTACAATGCCTAAAAACTCATAATTTCTGTCAACACCTAACGGGCTAAAATTTCTTTCCTTACACACTCAGACTTTCATTTTTCAAACAAGTTTCATTTTGCATTGTCTAACTTGAAGCACTTTTTCACCTATTGTTATCCCTGCTATTTACCTCTTCATTGTCTCTTCAATTCTTTGTAAATCACTTTGGATAAAAGCGTCTTCTAAATGCTTGAATGTAAATGTAAAGTTACATGACAGTCCACAGACATAATTGACTACTGTAATGGCAAAAATATTCATGTAAGTAACTGACAGTTCTGGGGCATCATTGACAATGGTAGTGGATTCTTTATTCTGTAGATATTTTGGAAAGTGAAAGGAAAACTAACAGTTCTGGGGCATTTTCGATTGCCATTTATATTTGTTCTACTATGGTAACCTCAAAGTTCCAGAGCTGTGAGTTGATAACATTCTTCCAAATATGTTCAACAGAACAAAGAAATTTGAACAGGTTCAATAAAAAATCAGGGCGAGTCATTTATGACAGTGTGTATAAAGGGATACTCCACCCATAAATGAAAAGTGAAAGTATATTTGCAACCCAACTCAAGTCAGTCACTTGTGTATAGTCTGAGCGAGATGGCAGACAAAGCTGTTGTGGATGAAGAGAAACTCAGCAAAAAGTATGTACAATTATCAACACAACTTCCTAGACACATTATATACTTATTATATGTATATATTAGATACATAAACCTATGTCTTAGAAATGTATGTGCATGTTTTAATCTAATAGTTTGACTATTCATTATGATACAATGCTGTAAGATTCATTATAATGAATGCATGTCTTGCATTGTGGTTTGACACAGACTTGCTAAATGAATTTGGTAGGATTTTTTTTACATATTCATCTCATGTAAAAATTGGTATTATAATGATGTCTCAAACTATTCAGCTTCCTGTATGTATGTTTATTCCTATATGGTTTAACGGACATTACCGGTATTTGTAGTTGTCCAAAAGTCAACAACATTTAATTAATTTCCCTGCCTGTAAGTGAGTTTCGCTTTCGTGTTTTAACCAAAACAGGTTTCATTTGCAAGAATGTATATTTAGTTGATCATTGTTTCAATGTTTGTTTGCATGAATTATGTAACCGGTTTTGTTTCATTTTCCAAGTTGCTGATTTACTTCTTTTAACTTTGGATCGCTTTCTTTTTAATTCCACCATCACCCTTTTAATTTGTCCTTGTTTGATTTGTTCAACTGTTTTTTCACACAATTAAGGTAGTTTTTTTCCTTACCCTAAATGATTTGTTCCCCTGTTTTCTCCTCTAACACGGGCTTGGTGTGAATGTGATTTCTACAATTTGAATTATGTGACACACAGAGAACAAATGCAGGGTCTTTATATGTTTATGTGTATCTAACTGAAGTTGTTTAAGAGTGCATGTAAAGTTGAGCCCTAAAAGCTTCTGGAAATAATCAAAATCAATTAATTTCATGTTTTCTCTGTTTCCTTGAATCTATAATGTATGGGAATGCCCATTAAAGGGATTCTCAACCCAAAAACAAAAGTTCTGTCATAAATTTCTTTCTTTTTGAGCAACTGAGAGTTTTTAAGGAAAAGAACAGATATCACCAAAGAGAAATCACTCTCTCTCCCCTTCATCGATTCCTCGATAGTGGATCAAGCCCCTTACAACACGTTTGGCAGACTCAGCTTTTATCTTTAAAGTATGCCTAAAAACTCATAATTTCTGTCAACATCTAACACTCACATCATGTTGACTCTGGTAAGAGTGTGCAGGCTTCAATTGCAGGCTGCAGAAGATTTCTCGGCCCTGCTCTCAAACCCTGCCTTCACTTCTGCAAGGAAGTCGAGGAGAAGTAACAATTAACTTGAAAATGGACCAACCTTTTGTCACTGAATGTTGCATTCACTAAAGACTTCCACATCATCTATAAACAAGTTGTGACACTGGGCTTCCTGTTTTAAAGTGCACTAAGTGATCATTACGCTTCTATGTTCTCAGTGAGCTGAAAAGACGCATGAAAGCTGATTTGAAAGCAGCTGAGAAGGAAGCCAAGGGCAAAGAACAACATGGAGGCCAGAAGGAGAACAATGACAAGCCTCAGCAAAGCGGGAATGAAGCTGATGAGGAAACCCTGGATCCAAACGTATGTTTTATCTGGTTATAAAAGTCAAGTTTCTGTTGAAAATCTTAAAAAACAGATCACTCCTTTCCATGCAGCAATACTTCAAGATACGTTGTCAAGCCATTCAAACACTGAAGGGGACGTCTGAAGATCCATACCCTCACAAGTTCCATGTGGATCTATCACTTACTGACTTCATTGAGAAATATAACCACCTACAGCCAGATGACCATCTAACAGACACTGTTCTCACTGTGTCAGGTACATGTTTTGTTATTCATTATGACTCCTTTCTTCACTTTTATGTAGCATAAATAAAAGATGTGTTTTTGTTTCTGTTTTTCAGGTCGTGTTCATGCTAAAAGGGCTTCAGGTGCCAAGCTGATCTTCTATGACCTGCGAGGAGAGGGAGTGAAATTGCAGGTCATGGCGAACTCCAGGTCTGATTCACACATTCAGTAGATCTTAGAAGAACTTTGTTTATTTCAGAAGTATAACCCTGTATTGTAATTATAAATTAGGAACTACAAATCAGAGGAAGACTTCGTCCACATCAACAACAAACTAAGACGCGGGGACATCATCGGTGTCAGTGGGAACCCCGGCAAGACCAAGTCGGGCGAGTTGAGCATCATCCCAATCGAGATGACGCTGTTATCCCCATGTCTTCACATGCTTCCTCACCTTCACTTCGGACTTAAAGACAAGGTCACTTTGCATCACCAAATGACAAACAAGATGGGGATGTATAAAGTGTGATCATGTTGCATGTATTTATTGTTGTGTGTGTTTGTTCCCACAGGAAACCAGGTACAGACAAAGATATCTGGACCTGATTCTTAATGACTTTGTGAGACAGAAGTTTGTAACCCGTTCCAAGATCATCACCTATCTTCGCAGTTTTCTGGACCAGCTTGGGTTTCTTGAGGTAAGACTGTTGTCCATTAAAGTGGAGATCTCTGCATTGAACAGTGTTTGATGTTGGTTCTTTAGGCTTATGGATTTAACTTATTGCAGAGAAATCTCTAAGCAAGTTATTTTGTGGACTGATTTTCATAATTCAGAGTGTTTAAGAAACCTGACTGAGAATGTACAATTACACAATGTCTGAATATCATTTTTGTAAATATTTCTTACAGATTGAGACCCCAATGATGAATCTCATACCTGGCGGGGCAACTGCAAAACCATTTGTCACGCACCACAATGAGCTCAACATGAAACTCTACATGAGAATTGCCCCTGAGCTTTACCACAAGGTACATCACTGAAATATGTGTATGTAATTGAGTAATTTCTTGGCAGTTGATGTCATCTCAGATGTTCTTCATGTCCTTTTTAACTGCAGATGCTGGTGGTTGGAGGTATGGACCGTGTTTATGAGATTGGCCGTCAGTTCCGTAATGAAGGCATCGATCTCACACACAATCCAGAGTTCACCACATGCGAGTTCTATATGGCTTATGCGGACTATCACGATCTGATGGATATCACAGAGAGACTTCTATCAGGTTTGTTAAACAATATATTTTTTGCATATCTTTTAAAATAAAGTTTCTCCCTTCTTTGTTTTGTATAGATTCTCTTTCAACATAAGGTCACGGTGCTGTCAAGAGCAATTTGTGTAATGTTAAACTTATTCAAATTCAATATTACAATTCTCTACATATGATAATTCATGACCTACACACAACAGCAATTGACCAATTAGAACTCAGTATTGTAAAAAGGCCTGCACAAATGCAATACAGTTTATTACCTAATTTCTCGCACTTTTCAAAATGTCCAATAGACCAGTTCAAACGCAATTTTTTGAATTATTTAAAAAGAACAGAACAGGAGGTATGTAATGGTTAATTTTAAATTAAAAGAAAGCTCAAATAAAATATATTTTAAAATTAGATATCAAGTTGTCATTGTGTGTAGCTACAGGACACACCCCCAGCCATACACTACCCTCTGAATTTTTTTACAATTGGAACACTGTGGACAACAAAGGCAATAATAGCGCCCACGCCAACATGAAACAAAAATCTCCTGTTTCATCAGATAAATGACAACACTGCAAACAAAGTTTTTAAAATTCTTCACCCCCGTAGGAGCTTTCAAAAAAGTCTGGTTTCAGCACCTCAATATTGCCTTTGCTAGTGGTCGAGTGTCCAAAATGCAAAGAAAAATTGGCAATTTTGAAAAGACCTGTTTTTGTGTGAACTGGACCTTAGATGCATAGCTTCGAGTCCAACATTTGACTGAATGGAGATAAAATTTTATTTTGGTAATATTAGAACAGCCCTTTTACTTTCGTAATTTTAGTTTTTAAGTTCATAAAAGCTCATTTTAGCAATTTTAATAGGTTAGCTTAATCGTTTTATATTTCTGTTTTCAGTTTTTTTTTTAAATTAAGATTTCCTTGATCTTTCTATTAGCAATTTTACTGCCTCATACAAGACAACATCTCTAATTCATATCTGGCTTGTAACATATAACAGAAAAGTAAAATGCTAAGAAGACCGATGTGTCTATCTCCAAATCATATTTTTATGTATATTTTTTGTTTTAATATTTTTGTTTTTACAGGAATGGTGAAGCACATTACTGGAGGTTACAAGATTACTTACCATCCAGAAGGTCCAGAAGGAGAGTCCTATGAAATTGACTTTACTCCTCCCTTCAAAAGGATCAGCATGACTCATGACCTGGAGAAGGAAATGGGGGTGAAGTTTCCAGCTCCTGATACTTACGACAGTGATGGTAAGTTTTACAGTTACTGTAGACACCTCATCATTGTAGTTTCTGGAACCAGAGTTGATCAAATTCCTCTTTTTGACAGAAACACGCAAGTTCTTTGATGACCTTTGTGCTCAGAGAGATGTTGAGTGTGCTCCTCCCAGAACAACTGCACGTCTTCTTGATAAGGTATGATTTAGAAAAATACAAATTTTAGAATTCTTGTATTGAATATAGAACTTATTGAGAAAACATTCATTAACATCATGAACACACAAACTTATTTTGAAATATTGATTTAGTTGGTGGGAGACTTCCTGGAGGTCAAGTGCCTCAACCCAACCTTCATCTGTGACCATCCTCAGATCATGAGTCCTCTTGCCAAATGGTGAGTGTTCGCTAAGCTTTGTCTTATAGTTGAGCTCTACCATATATATTTATAAATAATCAAATATGTTGGTTTGTGTTTCTTGTTCTTCCTCAGGCACAGATCTGAGAAAGGTCTAACTGAACGCTTTGAGCTGTTTGTGATGAAGAAGGAGATTTGTAATGCTTACACAGAGTTGAACGATCCCATCAGACAAAGAGAACTGTTTGAGCAACAGGGCGAGGTGAAATTTAACCACCAAATATATTATTTATTTGTTAATATTGTGCAAGTTGAGTTTATATTCCCTTTGTCTTATATTTGGTCTTGATTTTCGGAAGGATTTGTTCTGGGATATGTTTGTTAGTAGTATTTTGTAATTGGCACTGATAGTAGAGGAATGACTTATAGTTTATAGATGCTGCTTCTTGTTTTTATTGCTTGTGGGTAAAGTTGTGTTTAATAAATGTTTTTTGCTGTTTCTACAGGCCAAAGCAGAAGGTGATGATGAGGCGATGATCATTGATGAAACCTTCTGCACTGCTTTGGAGTACGGCCTTCCACCTACAGCAGGATGGGGCATGGGTATCGATCGCTTCGCCATGTTCCTCACAGACTCCAACAATATCAAGGTATCAAACATATTATACCAGTCAAAATATCTAATGATGCTGTGCCATGTTCATAATTAATATTTACAAAATCCAACACAAATTCATCTATTTGATGTATGCATTTTCATCTGCAAGACATTTGGCAAATTCTGTTTGCTCATCTGCTGTTTTTCCTCATGCCCTCACAATAATTTTTATATAGCACATTTTAAAGTTTGTAAATAGGCTACGTGCATATTTAGCACATCAGTACAATATACCCTCTGCTGCTCTTGTGTCACATGGTATTTTTGTCAAATGTCTATTTTCCTTTACAAATGTGCTTGTCATTTTGAACTGTGTGTGCACCGGAAGCCCTTATGTGTGAGTGCAGCGTTGTCAACATGTCACTCATATAAACTGATGTGCTTCCCTTTAGGAGGTTCTTCTGTTCCCTGCCATGAAGCCTGAGGATAATAAACCAGCTCCACCTGCAGAGGGTTCATCTGTGTAATGTTGAAACTTCATCTGTTGCACACTATAGATATCAATCAAACCTGATCTGTCCAAGCTTTTGTTACTGTTGAAGGTTACATTCGGAATATTTCCGACCTATGCACTGTCTGTACTCGAGGGAATGATTTCAGCTGTTGTTTAAACATATGGCTCACTGTCTAATGGAATAATGTCTTCTATGTTTTCTATTTTCATTTTCCTGAAGTTTATCAGCCTAGATTGATTGAAGAGATGATGTTTCTCGACCATGATTAGATGTTTCATGATTTTCTGTCTTACTGTATCTTTGGGGAAAAATATTAAATCGGCTTTGTAATTTAGATCATAAATAAAAATAGGGCAAATCCAAAAGTATCTTTTTATTGTGTCTTTGATTTTATTCCTATTTACAAATTTTATATTTAAGGGTTTAAACTAGTTAAAAAATCTCTTGGTGGCTTGGGAAAAATGTCCACACTTAAATCAATTGAAAATCTTTAAAGGTATAATGGATAGTTCATAAGAAACTAAATTCTATGAAGAATTACTCGCCCTTAAGTTGTTAGGTTAAACACAAAGAAAGATTTTTTTTTATTCAGAATTATGGGGCACTATTGACTATAATATAGGAAAAATTTTGGATAGATTTTGTTTTGTGTTGTCAAAACCAAAGAAACATTTTTTGATATATGGGAAAACATAGTTTAACATGTGGATTATAATTTCCGAGAGCCGAGATAAACAAACATAAATTATAATCATTGGTCTGTAAGAAGGTCTCTAAGTCCCTGGGATGGCCAAAAAAAGTTGATAGGAATCTGGGATAAACCGTTTTATGTAGGTGATTTCTGCTAAATAAAATATCTTGCTTGGCTTTGAACTTTGTGGTTTATAATTTTACAGATATGATTAATATTCTAACAGTAACATTATACAATATTAGAAACATGGAATCATGAAGAATGGGACCTTTAAAACAAACAGTTTTCTAGTGATTGCAATCCCGCTTTGTACAGTACCATACAGACTACAGTAGTCCAGAAGTACAGTAGTCCAGAAGTACAGTAGTCCAGAAGTGTAGTTACAAAGGCGTGGATTACTGTTTCTAACTGTTGTCGACAGAATCGGCTTCATTTAGGCCAACTGCCTCAAATGAAAGAAGCTTGCTTTGTTAAAACATAATTAAAACTTTATAGTGTCCAACACCTCAGTTCATGAGTCCACTTCTAATAGCAGATATAATCATGGGCACAAAAATAGCACAAATGTCCACATTTTGGTATTTCCGATACCCATGTGAGGTCTCTCTTTAAGTTTTAGTTTAAAAAAATCATATTTAGTGCATGACTTTTCATAGTAAAGTATGGGCTGTTTTCAGGATTGTCACATCCATAACACTACATATCGCTTAAAAACAGACACATGAAAATGAAAATACAGGAAATATTTTATATTGTATAAAGACCTATTCCTTGACTATTTACTGGATATAATCGCTTCTGTTTATTTACATTTATCTTACATAAATCTTGAGAAGTTTGTCTTCTACCACAAACTGTGTCCTTGTTTTGTCACGTCCATGAAGTGTGTTTATTTACCATTTTTAAAATAGAAAAATTGTGACCAATCATGACTTAATCCATGCAAATAATATTAATTCACCTGCATATTAGAATATATAGCCATCGTTAATCATAATAAAATATAGGGAGCACGGGAGAGCTAAACACAAAGAATGGTGAGACCCCTTTTGAGCACCCGACCCAAACCAACCCCACCCCACACACAAAATAATAACATATAAAGTTCTGCACAAAGTGTTAGATTTTAACATAACAACATAAGCTAACATTTTCAATTGCAAAAGTCATTCATTAGAGAGCCAGACTTAAGGGAGTAAGGTTATTTTCTGTTGTAATTTAAACAGCAAACACACTTTTTCAACATTGCCAAAGGAAAATGAACACAAATCTGCACAAAATATGAGTAGAGGTTATCAGAACTTGAATATATATATGTATATATACAATATATATGTATATGTGTATATACAGTCTATAAGTATGCCAACAATATATGCAATCATATATATAAAAAGCAGAGAGCAACAATAATACAAGTTCAAAAAATATTTAGAATATTCTGCAAATAAAATATAGAATAAATATTCTAAATAGCACCGATTCGTCATCACACAAATGTGAATAAACACTAAAGATGGTTATATATATGATTTTGCTGCTCAACAAATCAATCAGCTCATTTTGCTGCTGATGGCCTAGGTAGCCGTTATGACTTGCTTATTTTCTTTCAACATGGTTAATGTCATCTTTCATGATAGGATCAAACCTGGCCATAACTTTGACCACTTTGAGAAAATTCCCATTTGATGGTGTGAACAGTGTTTTTTTGTTTCAAATTTCGATTGGCCAGCGACTGCCGATAGCAGTGAGACATGTGCGCACTGCTCTCCATCTCACCCTTTCAGCCTCCAGAAGTGCCGTCTCCAGCTTATTAAAAGTTATCCCACCTTTCAACCTCACTGATTGTTCCTTCCATACTTTCATCGCTTTGGCATGCCATGTGCTCTCGTCCCCGCCCCCTTGTTGTCCTGTCTCCCCATCTTTTTTTCCATTCCCTACAGACGCCCTCATGCTGTTTTCCCTCGTTATGCTTACCTATTTAGATCCCTTGTGTCTGCTCTCCTGTGCTTTTGCGATATGCTTGTTTGTCAGGTTGCCATTGGGCCTTGTGCTGTCCTGCCTTGTTATTGTGTAAAATCTTGTTCATTATAGTATTTTTTAGTTTAGAGATTTGTCAATTTCTTGTTTTGCTCAGAACCAGCTCAGTCCGAATCCGGTCAATCAAATGTAAGGGCCAGTTGGTCGGTTCATCTGTACCAGTGGGGCTCAGTGGGGATCAGCTTCAGGCATTATTATTAGACAGCATATCGGTATTTTACTCAAAACACATAGCAGTGAAACAACAAATAGTCCATAATTAAATTAAATTGCTGTTGTCTTTTAGCCTAGACATGCCCGCACACACACACACAAGCCCACGGGCACACACACACACACACACACACACACACACACACACACACACACACACACACACACACACACACACACACACACACACACATTCTACCTCTTTTGGTCATGGTTTTCCGGGTTTTGGCACAATCTTGACAGACTTGTGTGTTTTGGTGTGAGACAAATGGCATCGCTTTGGCATGCCATGTGCTCTCGTCTCCTGATCTTTCATTCCCTACAGACGCCCTCATGTTGTTATCCCTCATTATGTTTACCCATTTAAATCCCTTGTGTTTGCTCTCCTGTGCTGTTGCGTTTTGCTTGTTTATCACGTTTCCATTGGGCCTTGTGCTGTCCTGCTTTGTTATGGTGTCAAATCTTGTTTCGTTTGTAATATTTTGTAATTTTTAGACTTTTTATGTTACTGTTTTCCCCATTGTGGGTGTTTAAGTTTAAAAGTCTTTTTTTGTTCAATCCATTCCTCTTCCTTCATCTGGGTTTTCTTTCCACACACCACATATTGTCTGTCATTACATGCTATTTCCTCCTAGAACTGGAAAAACACATTTTAGTTTTGTAGATTTACTTTTTTCATGTCATCACATTGTTTAGAGCACAAGAAACAAATGGTAAAAATAAAAAAATAATAAAAATGATGCTTAAAAAATTATTGAAAATGTATATTTTATTCATGTTTTGCTATGTTGGTGTCACTGGGACTTGTTTCAAAAATAATATGACATTATATGTTTTTTTATTTTTAATCACCATTAACATTTTGTGTTTCAGGATATTTTTCAACCAAAATTAACATATGAATCTTACTTTCATGAGAGAGAGAGAGAGAGAGAAAAGTCTCATACCTTTATGTTTTGCTCATTTCTACGCTTCTTGTTTTCTTTTTTTTCGAAATTGGGCACCTGATGCCTTTGACCTTTTCTTCTCTATCCCTGTTTATTTGACACTCTAACTGTAGGCCTGTATTTATAATATAATGAATGAAACGTGATTTGGAAGAAAGTGGAGGTGGTCCCCGGATGCCTGTTTATTGCTTCTAAGTTTGGATCGGTTTCTTTTTAATTACTAAATTAAATTAAATTAAATTAAATTAAATTATTTTTGTTATACTGTTTAGTTTTTCCATTGAGTTAAGGTAGCTGTTTTCCCTAAACTAATCTTTTATGTCTACACCTAACCAACTAAAAACGTATTTCCTTACCCACACCCGATCTTTCATTTTTCAAACAGGTTTTCTTTTGCCTTTGTGTAACTCGTTGCAGCACTTTTTCACCTATTGTTATCGCTTCTATTGAACATAAAGAAAGATATTTGGAAGAATGTGAGTGCATGGCGGTTCAGGGGCTTCATTGACTATGGCAGTGGATTCTTTATTCTGTTAATACTTTGGAAAAGGGAAAGGAAAACTAACAGTTCTGGGGAATCTTTAACCGACATTTATATTTGTTCTACCATGGTAGTCTGAATGTTCCATATCTGTGAGTTTATAACATTCTTCCAAATATTTTCAACAAAACAACTCATAAAGAGTCATTAATGACATTGTATTTAAAGGAATACTTCACACATAAATAAAAAGTGAAACAGTATACAAACTTATTGTATGACTTCTATTGAGTGAAAAATGGTAATGATGTTTTTATAGCAAGTTTTGAACAAAGATTATAAAGAACTAATTTGGAACAACATGCAAATGATCATACACAACTCAAACTCAAGATGTTGTCTTAACAGGTTGAACTCGTATACACTTTTAAAAGTGATTCTCTGGTCATGATTGAGTTTTATTAAGTTATAAATGTGTCTCTCTGTGTTTGGATCCTTCTTTCTCTACAGGAAGCAGTCGGTCATGTAGGGCAGTGGTTCCCAAAGTGGGGTTCATGGGATGATTTATATAAGAAAAGTGGGAAAATATATAGGCCTTATATTATGTTGTTTAGAATAATTTAACCTGTTCGCAGTACGATCACATCCGGTCAGTGTATGATGTGAAACACAGATGCTGAGCTGTCATCAAAACTTTATCAAACAAATCATGTTTATTTTAGATTTCAGACAAAAAAAAAAGACATTTAGAAGTCGTAAAATACAAACTGATATTCAAGGAAGAGGTAACAACAATCCTTTCCATTATAACTAGACGCGTTTTACTCATAATTAATACACATTGTGTAAATAACTTTAAAATTACTCTTTTATTCTACTTACATGATCATTCTAAAAGTGTTTGATCAATATATATATATATATATTTATATGATCATTTTTTATTAAAAATATTTTTTAGAATTTACATAAATATCTTATTTATATATATATATATATATATATATATATATATATATATTTAAATAAGATATTTATGTAAATTCAAAAAAAAAATGGTGAATAAAAATGATAGAAAATGATGATAAAAATTATATATATATATATATATATATATATATATATATATATATATATATTTAAATAAAATATTTATGTAAATTCTAAACAAATATTTTGAATAAAAAATGATGGTTAAAATTATATATATATATATATATATATATATATATATATATATATATATAAATAAGATATTTTTGTAAATTCAAAAAAAATATTTTTAATAAAAAATGATCAAAAAATTATGATAAAAATTTTATATATATATATATATTTAAATAAGATTTTTATTTAAATAAAAAATAATATTTTAAACAAAAAATAATCATCATTCTTGTAGCTCTGTTGTTGCTTCAGTCACGTGATTAGCAATGACGCATCACCATGGAAACCATGAAGTCACACATTTAAATAACGGTCACACTGGGGGAACATTTTAAACTGACGTGTGAAAATAAAGAAATATAATATAATAGTATATAATATAATATAGATATATTTTCATTTAATTTGTAATTTTGTCCCTGATCACACTCAAGCAGCGGATGTATCATGGGGTCACAGGCTAATAGTTTGGTAACCCCTGATGTTGTGTACTTGTAAGTTTTGAACAAATGGTGAGATATGATTTTAAATCTTGATTACATTCTGTACTGGAGAAAAATCATGGGATATTTAATTAAAAAATAAATATATTTTATTTTTATTTTTTTTGACGACATGCTGATGCAACCGGAAGCCCCGCGACTTTTATGTTGAAATGTGTTGAACACCGCCATGTTATTGTTGTTGTTGTGTTGTGTCAGCTTCACACTGAAGGCCGCAGTCACTGATTGGAGATCAGCTTCTGAGCGAGATGGCAGACACAGCTGCTGCTGTTGATGGAGAGAAACTCAGCAAAAAGTATGAACTGTTATCAACACAACACTTTTATATTTTAACTATTATACAATTAAACTTTATTTTAGAAATGTGTTTATATGTTTTAATCATAAACTCTGACCATACGTCACTATTCAATGATGACATGCTTAAAGGGGCCACGTGCTTACACACAGAGACTTGTTTTATAAATATTCATCTCCTGTAATGTTTGTATATATATTTATATTGTAATCATATCTCAAACAGCTTCCTGTATTTATATATATTCATAAACTGCATAACCTTTGTTTATAGTTGGCCGGAAGTCAGCAATATTGTAGCAGTCATGGCATTTTGTGTTTAATCAAACAAACTTTCCCTTTTAATGACAGTGATGTTTTATTGTTGTTACAGAATATTGTTGTTTATTATATATATTTAATAAACAATAATCATTAAAAAAGTGTTTATTATTATAAATACTATTGTTAATGATTCTTAACTTAAGACCTCATCAGAGGTGGATTTGCAACAAAAAAGAAGCTACTTAAAATATCATGACATTCTTTGTAATCAAATAAAAACCACTGCACTTAAATCATATCCAGATCTTCATCACATATCTCACAGATGTACCTGTGAAATCTGGGTACCCCCCCCAATATCTGTTATAAGGGTACAAAAATCTGACCCTTATTTTTTCTTGATTTATCAAATAGGACGCTCACATCATGTTGACCCTGGTAAGAGTGTGCAGGCTTCAATCGTTCAGGCCGCAGAAGTTTTCTCTGCCTTGCTCTCAAACCCTGCCTTCACTTCTGCAAGGAAGTCGATGGAGAAGTGACAAAAGGTTGGTGGCGTTTCCATTTAATGAGAAAATGGACCAACCTTTTGTCACTGAATGTTGCATTCACTATAGACTTCCACATCATCTATAAACAAGTTGTGACACTGGGCTTAATGTTTTAATGTGCACTAAGTGATCATTACGCTTCTATGTTCTCAGTGAGCTGAAAAGACGCATGAAAGCTGATAAGAAGGCAGCTGAGAAGGAAGCCAAGGGCAAAGAACAACATGGAGGCCAGAAGGAGAACAACGACAAACCTCAGCAAAGTATGAATGAAGCTGATGAGGAAACCCTGGATCCAAACGTATGTTTTATCTGGTTATAAAAGTCAAGTTTCTGTTGAACATGATTCAAACACATTCCTTAGCTCGCTCCTTTCCATGCAGCAATACTTCAAGATACGTTCTCAAGCCATTCAAACACTGAAGGGGACGTCTGAAGATCCATACCCTCACAAGTTCAAAGTGGATTTATCACTTACTGACTTCATTGAGAAATATAACCACCTACAGCCAGGAGACCATCTAACGGACACTGTTCTCAATGTGTCAGGTACATGTTTTGATATTCATTATTACGACTCTTTACTGTATGTAGCATAAATAAAAGATGTGTTGTTTCTGTTTTTCAGGTCGTGTTCATGCTAAAAGGGCATCAGGCGCCAAGCTGATCTTCTATGACCTGCGAGGAGAGGGAGTGAAATTGCAGGTCATGGCGAACTCCAGGTCTGATTCACACATTCAGTAGATCTTAGAAGAACTTTGTTTATTTCAGAAGTATAACCCTTTGTTTTAATTATAAATTAGGAGCTACAAATCAGAGGAAGACTTCGTCCACATCAACAACAAACTAAGACGCGGGGACATCATTGGTGTCCGTGGGAACCCCGGCAAGACAAAGAAGGGCGAGTTGAGCATCATCCCAATCGAGATGACGCTGTTATCCCCATGTCTTCACATGCTTCCTCACCTTCACTTCGGACTTAAAGACAAGGTCACTTTGCATTACCACATGACAAACAAGATGGGGATGTATAAAGTGTGATCATGTTGCATGTATTTATTGTTGTGTGTGTTTGTTCCCACAGGAAACCAGGTACAGACAAAGATATCTGGACCTGATTCTTAATGACTTTGTGAGACAGAAGTTTGTAACCCGTTCCAAGATCATCACCTATCTTCGCCATTTTCTGGACCAGCTTGGGTTTCTTGAGGTAAGACTGTTGTCCATTAAAGTGGAGATCTCTGCATTGAACAGTGTTTGATGTTTGTTCTTTAGGCTTGTAGATTTAAATTAGTTCTTAGAAATCTCTAAGCAAGTCATTTTGTGGACTGATTTTCATAATTCAAAGTGTTTGAGAAAACTGACTGAGAATGTACAATTAAACAATATCTGAATATCATTTTTGTTAATTGTTATCATAGATTGAGACTCCAATGATGAATCTCATACCTGGTGGAGCTGTGGCAAAACCATTTGTCACGCACCACAATGAGCTCAACATGAAACTCTTCATGAGAATTGCCCCTGAGCTTTACCACAAGGTACATCACTGAAATATGTGTATGTAATTGAGTAATTTCTTGGCACTTGATGTCATCTCAGATGTTCTTCATGTCCTTTTTAATTGCAGATGTTGGTGGTCGGAGGTATAGACCGTGTTTATGAGATTGGCCGTCAGTTCCGTAATGAAGGCATCGATCTCACCCACAATCCGGAGTTCACCACATGCGAGTTCTATATGGCTTATGCGGACTATCACGATCTTATGGATATCACAGAGAGACTTCTATCAGGTTTAAAACAATATATTTTCTGCATATCTTTTAAAAGGAAGTTAGTCCCTACTTGTTTTGTATAAGATATCTGTCGAACATAAGAAAACACCATGAAGTACTGTGAAGAACATGCCAAAACAACAGATAGCAACATGACCCTAACCAATACAAAATAAAAAAGCTCTAGACAGGTTAGCAAACAAAAAAGGTAATAATATTGCACATACCAACATCAAAACTAAAATCTCTTGTTTTACAAGCTGAATGACAACACTGCAACCAAAGTATTAAAAATCGTCACCCTGGTAGGAGCTTTCAAAAAAGTTTGTTTTCAGTGGCTTGACATTGCGTTTGCTCGTGGTCGAACAACCAAACTACAAAGAAAAATCTGGAGCTTTGAATATACCTGTGTTTATGTGAACTGGATGTTAAGGTACACGGGCATGAACCAAAGCGAACCGGGCTTTCATATAAAGGGCGAAATAATTTTTATAACCAACTATTTATCTCCAGTAAGATCAGGTGGCACTAAAGGGCACTGATGCATTCCAGAGTTTTTTTGAGAAACAGAAAACGATGATACTCTCATAGCCCAGCAAGAGCTATACGAACTGATAAGAAACATTTTATCAATCTTTTCATTTATCTAAGTTGAAGTATGTAGTTATGTTTTAAAAGTAATCAAGCAGATTAGAGGTATTTAACTATGTTATATTTTACCCATGACTTTAATGATTAACTAAAGGAATATAGACCACTTTGTTTTATGTATGCTTGACATCTTTTTTATTTGGAGCTAAAAACCACATAATTGCACATAATTACAATTTCAAAGTTATGTAGTTAATATTGCAGCATTTAAAAGAATTTAAACAAGCACCAGTACTAGTTAAAGATGTGTGTTCAAATGTGTATTTACTGTGGGACCGTTTGCAGTGACACCATGTGGCCCTTTCGTATAAGAAAAGTGGCTCCAGGCACAATTTCGAATGCTTGCCTTTTATTTGACTGCCTGTCAGCGGCGAAAGTTCGCATTCTATGTAATGACCTTCATAGATATCTATTGTTTTTATGTTGAAACAGTTTGTTCATGAACGTTCGCGCCAAATATTCGCTGGTAGTCTGAATGGACCATTAGACAGATGGCTCCAAGCCTAAATTCTGACAGAATGGAGCTTTGCATTATTTTGGCTTTATTAATGTAGCACTTTTCATATTTTTTTTAAATACCATAATGTTTTACAGGAATGGTGAAGCACATTACTGGAGGTTACAAGGTCACTTATCATCCAGAAGGCCCAGAAGGAGAGTCCTATGAAATTGACTTTACTCCTCCCTTCAAAAGGATCAGCATGACTCATGACCTGGAGAAGGAAATGGGCGTGAAGTTTCCAGCTCCTGATACTTACGACAGTGATGGTAAGTTTTACAGTTACTGTAGACACCTCATCATTGTAGTTTCTGGAACCAGAGTTGATCAAATTCCTCTTTTTGACAGAAACACGCAAGTTCTTCGATGACCTTTGTGCTCAGAGAGATGTTGAGTGTGCTCCTCCCAGAACAACTGCACGTCTTCTTGATAAGGTATGATTTAGAAAAATACAAATTTTAGAATTCTTGTATTGAATATAGAACTTATTGAGAAAACATTCATTAACATCATGAACACACAAACTTATTTTGAAATATTGATTTAGTTGGTGGGAGACTTCCTGGAGGTCAAGTGCCTCAACCCAACCTTCATCTGTGACCATCCTCAGATCATGAGTCCTCTTGCCAAATGGTGAGTGTTCGCTAAGCTTTGTCTTATAGTTGAGCTCTACCATATATATTTATAAATAATCGAATACGTTGGTTTGTGTTTCTTGTTCTTCCTCAGGCACAGATCTGAGAAAGGTCTAACTGAACGCTTTGAGCTGTTTGTGATGAAGAAGGAGATTTGTAATGCTTACACAGAGTTGAACGATCCCATCAGACAAAGGGAACTATTTGAGCAACAGGCCAAGGTGAAATTTAACCACCAAATATATTATTTATTTGTTAATATTGTGCAAGTAGAGTTTATTTTTCTTGTGTCTTATATATTTCTCCTAAAAATAAAGGGAACACGGAAATATCAAATCCGAAATATGAATTAGTTAATTACTCCTAATTAATACTTTGTTTGCTACGTAGTTGAATGTGCTGACAAAAAATCACAACAATATCTATTAAAACAAAACCCCATGGAGGTCTGGAGTTGGAGTTAAACTCAAAATTGAAGTTGTAAAAATCACAGTAGGCTGATCCAACTTTGATAATTTCCTCAAAACAAGACCTCTCTACAATGCCTGGGCATGCTCCTAATGAGGTGGCAGATGGTATCCTGAGGGTTCACCCCCCAGGCATGAACTAAGGCATCCGCAAACCCTTTAACAGTCTGCGGTGCAATGTGGCATTTATTGGTTGGACTCAGTATATGCTTGATGGGATTTAGGTCGGGAATAGCCAGGCCAGTCCATTGCATCAAAACTGGGGTCTAGCAGGAACTACTGACACACTCCAGCCACATGATGTCTAGCATTGTCTTGCATCAGGAGGAACCCAGGGCCAACTGCACCAGCATTTGGTCTTACAAGGGGTCTGAGGATCTCATCTAGGTACTTAATGGAACTCAGGCTACCTCTGTCGAGCTCATGGAGGGCTCGGCGGCCCTCCGAAGAACCATTACTAAACCACCGCCAAACCGGTCATGTTGGAGGATGTTGATTGTCTTACATTGTTGTCTAAGTGTCCCCTTTATTATTTTGATGTGGCAATCCTTGGATGTCTTGCCTCCAATCAAAATTTTTGGGATGATTTGTTCTGGGATATGTTTGTTAGTAGTATGTTGTAATTGGCACTGATAGTAGAGGAATGACTTATAGTTTATAGATGCTGCTTCTTGTTTTTATTGCTTGTGGGTAAAGTTGTGTTTAATAAATGTTTTTCGCTGTTTCTACAGGCCAAAGCAGAAGGTGATGATGAGGCAATGTTCATTGATGAAACCTTCTGCACTGCTTTGGAGTACGGCCTTCCACCTACAGCAGGATGGGGCATGGGCATCGATCGTTTCGCCATGTTCCTCACAGACTCCAACAATATCAAGGTATCAAACATATCTTATTATTCTTTACCAGCCAAAATTTCACAATACTAAGTAGTATCATGATGCTATGTCTTTTTAATTTAAAGGTGCAATTTCATTTATTCATCAGTTCTAGGCTTGCATTTGTAATGTCAAACTAAAAATACGATCAGCAGGTGAAGGCAATTCAATACTGGGTCAGTGAATCCTGAATTTAAATATTTTGTTCATAGCGGCTTTTTTTCAAGTATCTTGAAGAATGACTCACTGAATCATTATCTCATCCGAGTGGTTCAAAACAGATTAATTTAGAAAAGAAATACTGCAAAAAGACAAATGTAAGTGTTAAATAAATGTCAATGGGCCTTTACAAATGTAGTTACAGTTCTAAAACAGTAGTTTCTTAATCCTCAGGCCACCTACCCCATAAACAGTTAAATGTTCTTCTTCCTGCGCCATAAAATATGTGCAATACTTAACTATTCATATTTATTTTATATATATATATATTCGATCAGTCTTGTTAATAGAGCATATGTTGCTCTGATAGTGGCCTTCAGCGCTTCTGCATTTTGGGTCTGGCATATTGCATCTCCCTCTTTTTTAATTGGATTAAGGACAGGCTGGTTTGCTGTTCAATTAGGAACAGGGATAATATGCTCCTTAAACCAGGTACTGGTGGTTTTGGCACTGCTAGAAAGTGTCAAGTCCTGTTGGAAAACGAAATCTGCATCTCCATAAAGTTGGTCAGCAGCATTGTCCTGGTATACAGCTGCATTGGCCTTGGCCCTCAGAATACACAGTTGACCAACACCAGCAGATGACATTATCCCCGAAAGCACCACTGACCATGGAGACTTTACCCTCAACCTCCAGCAAACTGCACTCTGTGTCTATACTTTAATCTGAGAATATAAATTTGGACCTCTCAGCATCAGTCCAGTCGTTTTATCTTTAGCCCAGGCAAGACGCTTCTGATGCTGTCTGTTGATCAAGAGTGGCTTGACATGACAGCTGAAATCCATCTCTTAAATATGTTTGTAAGTAGTGTTTCTTGCAGGACCGGCACCAGCTGCAGTCCATGCTTTGTGAATATCCCCCCAATTTGGGTTTTGTTCCACAACTCCCAGTGTGCAGTTATCTTTATTGCTCGTTCCCTTTTTTTCTATCATCAGTTTTAACTCCCTTTGCTTTTCTATAAATGTGCTTTGACACAGAGCTGTGTGAACATCCGGCCTCTTTTGCAATGAATGACCTTTTGTGTCTTGCCATCCTTGTGAAAGTTTGGGCTTTTCATCAGTTGTCAGTTATAATCATCAAAATTAAAAGAAATAAACAGTTGAAATATATCAGTTTGTGTGGAATGAATGCATACATTATAAAAGTTTCTCTTCATGAATTGAATTAGTGAAATAAATCTACTTTTTGTACTTGTGTGTGCATTGGAAGCTCTTATGTGTGTGTACAGCATTGTCAACATGTCACTCATATAAACTGATGTGCTTCACTTTAGGAGGTTCTTCTGTTCCCTGCCATGAAGCCTGAGGATAATAAACCAGCGCCACCTGCAGAGGGTTCATCTGTGTAATGTTGAAACTTCATCTGTTACAGCACTATTGATATCAATCAAACCTGATCTGTCCAATCTTTTGTTACTGTTGAAGGTTACATTCGGAATATTACAGACCTATGCACTGTCTATACTGAGGGAAATCAGATTTTAGCTGTTGTTTAAACGTATGGCTCGCTGTTTTGTTGGAAACTGTCGTCCTGCAATTTAGTGGCCTGGATCGATTGAACCGAGGATGTTTCTCGACCATGTTTGGATGTTTATGATCTTCAATCCAACTGTTTTTTCATACAATGACTGTGCAATTGAGATCATAAATAAAATGAGGCAGATCCAAATGTATAACATTATTTGTGTCTTTTATTTGATTCTTACTTACAAATAATAATTCTTAGGGTTCGAACTTTTCACCATGTTTCAATTTTACTTAACTCTTTAGAACAATTTTCCACACTTTAATCCATTTATAACTTTTAAAGTATGTATTAAAGCGGTAGTTCATTACAAATGGAAATTCTGGCATGATTTACTAGTCCTGAAGTTGTTCGAAACCTGTATAGATGTCTAAATAAAGAAGGATTATTTTAGATTAATGGGGGACCATTGACTATCATATAGGAACATTTTTGGAAAGATGTGTTTTTAATCAAATACATTTTTTTGAAGAATTAAGGAAAACAATCTGTTCTGTCACAGTTTTTCTATTATGTCAATCAGTGATATTCCAGAAATCTCAGTTGCTATCATTCTTCCAAACATCTTTAAACAAAACAAAGAAGCTTGATGTTGAGTTACTCAGGATTCTCATTTTCAGATGTACAACATTTTATTTCATCTCAAGATTTTTTCTTGAGATTTAATCTCAAACTCCTTTGAATTTTAGTGCTTAAATAAAAAGAAAAAAGACCTAAAACCATTTGTGCAATGATAAGAATCATTTACCTCTCATAACACATTTCAATAAAGTTATGAGAAGTTTCTTCTTTAAAACTTGACATGTTTTTGCACGACACTTGATGTGATATGAATGAATCGAACACGTTTTCCAACGCTGTTCATCCCATGTGGACTTTGTCTAATTGAAGCACAGACCCAATGCTATCTGCAGGGATGTGTGTCGGGAGCGCGCTTCTGTCCTGTGTCACGCGCACGGTCAAGTGTATGAGTGTGTTATTTAATGATCGGTGAAGATGGCGATGTGTGCGCTCATCCGACGCTTTTCGGGAAACTTTCCCCGCTTCTCCAGAGCCGCACGGATCTCCACGGGACGCATCGATCAAACTCACAACGACTTCGGGAAGTTTTATACGAGCTCAACACTAACAGGAGGTACAAACTTTATCCTAAACTTCAAAAACCCTCCACCCCTGTGATCCTGGTTCCTCTGTTTCCTCTTTGGGTGATGAAAGTGCAACATGTATCATGATTTGATACAAAATGTAACAGTTTCACTTGCAACAATGTTACTTTTGTTCTGCATTGCATCAATGTTTGCTTTTATCTTTGATCTCATTCTGTTTATTTCCATTTCTTGTTTGATTTGTTAAACTCTTTTGTTTTTACACAATTAAGAGTTGTTTTGCTTTTCTTCAAGTGTTTGTTTAACTGTTTTTCTTCTATCTGGTGCATTTAGTATTGATGTGATTTTAAATGATATAATACACAATACAAAAGCATGTTCTTTATTCTGTAAGTTTATGTGTATTTAAATTGTCTAAGAGAAATGCTTTTATTGAATCATTTTACATTCCAAAAAAATCTTTCTAAACTTCTAATTCATTTCAGATTTCCCTTCAAAACCACATGGCTGTCTGTTGCTCTTCCATGCTTCAATCCGGTTCACAATCTGGTTTAAACCTGTATGTGTTGTGCATGATGCTTGAATCTGAATTACCCAAGCATTGCACTTTGTTGTGCGTTTATGTGTATGAAGAACAGATTTAGTTCTTAGTGTTAGGATCTGTCTTTGTACGACATGAAAATCACATTTTAAGAACAGATATTTCTAAGGCCACATCCTTTGGTCTGAATCCAATGAATGTGAGTGTTTTCCCAGTATATGTAGTTACAGGAAAACCTCATAATAATCTGCATGCCTTAACATGATGTTATACAGCCGCCTTCACCCTCAGGGACCGTACATTGCTCAATGTTTTATCATTTCCATCTGTGAAACGACATGCGCAGTGAGGTCAAGCTGATAATTCTTGACGTTTCTGCATTTGGCAGATGCTCATTTCTAAACATTACAAGATGTTTGATCGATGCTCCGTGGATCTGATCTGAAAAAATGTGGTGAATCCGGCCAATGTTCAACTATCAACTGCTGATGTGTGAAGTTAGCTGCACCATGCTGTTTAATAAATTATAAACATTTTCTTGTTCGTCTCTACAGCTCTGAAGTTTACAGACAAGCATGAGTGGGTGCGGGTGGACGGTGGCGTCGGAACGGTTGGCATCAGCAGCTATGCTCAGGTTTGCTGCTCTTCAAGAAATATTTAGTAACCATGTAAAAAGGATTTCATGTTCCGTTTGTTTCCTTGTGTCTATAAAGCAGGGTAATGCTCATTAAAGGGATATTCCACCCAAAAATATAAATTATGTCATGAATTATTCACCCTTAGGTTCTCCCTGACTGGTATACATTTCTTTCTGTTGAACACAAATATATTTGGATTCATGTTAGCATCTGACAGTATTGGGGGATTATTAACTACCATAGGGGTAAAAGTATTGTATTTATCCTGTTGAACACGGGGAAAAGTTATTTGGAAGAATGTAAGCAACTGATGGTTCAGGGGCATCATTGACTAGAAGATTTTCTTGCTTTGTTCTCTTGATATTTTGGGGAAAACTGTTTAAAATATGTTCTACTTTGGTAACCTCAATGTACAAAAGCTGCGAGTTGATTGCATTCTTCCAAATAACTTGCAAATGATCATAAGCAATAAATCTTAAATACTCAAACTCAAGATTAGTCTTATGGAAATATGAGATTGATTTTATATTCACATTGAAAGCTATATTCTTTCTGTTTTTTGATACAAACATTATCTACAGGAATCATTGGGTGATGTTGTATACTGTGGGCTTCCAGAAGTGGGTACACGGCTTGAACAAATGGGTGAGAATTGATATGATTTTAAATCTTCCTAATCTGTTGCAATACAGGAGGTTTCATTTGTCATATTCTTTCAGAGGAGTTTGGTGCTGTAGAAAGCGTCAAAGCAGTGAGCGAGTTGTATTCTCCACTTACTGGAGAGATAACTGAAATCAACACCAAGCTGGCAGATAACCCTGGACTAGTAAATAAAGCGTGCTACGAGGGTGGTGAGTGCAGCATTCCTCATATAATATTGCAAAACATTTGACTTTAAATGTGAAATATAACATTTAAACATATTTCTCCATCTTGAAGGTTGGTTAGTGAAGATGACCATAGAGAAACCTGCAGAACTTGATGCCCTCATGGATGAAGCTGCTTATGAAAAATTAATCAAGTCCCTTGAATCATAATATTGTTCAAGGACTGATACGTCATATAAATAATACAGAGCCTTTAATATTAGTAATAATTATAGTAGATGATTTAGCATGTCATTATTATTATTACTAATACAGTTCTATGAAATCTATTTATTTTGATTTTGTAATTTTCCCATCCCAAATAATCCTGTGTTTAGTAGTAGTTTATATAAACTGTGTTTTGTAAAAGACAAACTTTTCAATGGGCTTTTGAATACAGTTTAAGGTGCTTTACATGAACTTCTGTTTTTGTGATTGTATTAAACTTTCATCTTATTATTAGTCTCTTTTTTTAAACTCCTACCATAGTTGTTACTTTACTTTGAATACAAGATCAAGTACTGCTCAAGTATGTCATGCTTTGTCAAATGCAAAGCTCAAGTGTCAAATTATTCACCATGTTTTCTTTTGCAATTAATTATGTCTGTATGTACAGTTTCTATTCAGTGCTAATGTGTTGATGCTGAGATTTGTGTTGGGAACGATACATGCACGTGTACATTAGTACTATGACCACTCTGCCCAGCGGACCTTGAGCTTTGCCCTTTGATTAAGACTAAAATGAGCTTTAGCTTTCTGATGATCAATGATTAATGAAGTAGTGATCATAGTTTCTTTCTCTGCAGTCCAGAAGTAAATCTAAAACCTGTGCTAAAGACAATATATCTGATTTCTTGTCAAGCTTTTCACATATCCAATATTGATATTTGACATGATTTATGGATTTGAAATTATATAAAGAAATGATGAAACCCGACTTTTTTTTCTTTTACATAAAGTTTAATGAAAGCATTGGTTTAACACACACATTCACATATTTTTACACAAAGATGTAAACAAAAATATGTGTTTTGTTATAATCACAATAATTCAATTCATTTTTATTGTCACATCACCACGGCACATGTGCCCTGGTGAGTGAAATTCTTAGGAGCTTGCTCCAAAAACGACACAGTACAGGTAACATGTAACATGAAACATATAGTACAGACTTTAAAGTAAGACAGTGTGCAATATGCACATACATATAATCAGTACACACAGTGTACTACTGGACAAACACAGTCGAAATATTCAACACAGTGTGTACAAACATACATTAAGCACTAGACATTAAACACTAAACACAGAGTGTGCATGTTCTGCATAATGAACAATACATTTACATTAATAGAATAAAAAGTAACAAAAACCTAAGCATTTAAGACACAACATTTATGAATTTGAATAAATATAAATTATTTGTCGAATGTAGAAATGAGCATGTGAGGTACAAGATCTCAAACTAAGTGGGGGCCAGGAAGGCCAGGGTTTCTTTATACGTGTAACAAACTTTTGCATTAGTTCTGTGTAATCCACCATCAGAAAAATAAGGTGGCAAAGCTACAGAACTAAGTAGTTAAGTATGTAAAGTTTTGCATGTTTAAGTTTAAATAAAGAGATCCTCTGGTGTCATAAATTTCCTTTGGGGGGCCACAAAGAGTTGCACAGATAGGGCCTCACATTATAAATGTGTGAGAACCCCAGTGTTGACCTTTGACATGATTTAAAGATTTATTTTTCTCCTAATAAGCAAAACATTTGTAAAAGGGAACATCTCCTTGAGACCAAATCAGAAAACACATGTCTCCTTAGGGTCATAGTTCCACCCCTTTAGTTTAAAGTAGTTAAGTATGTAAAGTTTTGTATGTTTAAGTTTAAATAAAGAGATCCTCTGTATCATAAACTGCATTTCGTTGCCTTGTATCCTACATGTGCAATGACAATAAAGTTGAATCTAATCTAATCTAAAATAAGTATCTTATTTAACTTACAAATAAAATAAAGTCCTCTTCTTTTTTATTTTATCACTAATATTTATTATATATTAAGACATCTCCATTTTTAACAATCAAGTGTGTCAACCCATTTAATTCCTGTGTTTGTTCCATCTATATTCATGATAACTTTGTAGTAGTTAATGAACTCTTATTTTGCTTTTTTCCCACGTGCTACTATCTCATGACGTCACACTTCCGCGTCACCGCGCGTCCAGCCTTCGGATTGGTCCTTTTCTTCATATCCCACAAAACCCCGCGTCGCTGTTTCCTTTTCCTTTTCAGCCATCTTCCGCCACGGACGGTACGTGCTTTTATTCCATCCATCCCAAAGTGAATCCACTGTAATCCTCAATATCAGCGCACTGCACCTTAATTAATTCTGTTCAGCAATAAAATCCACTTTGTTGTGTATTATAAACTTGCTGTATTGTCAATGTCAATATATGAGAAGGTTGTAAAAAAGATGATGTTAGTAAGCCACATCCTGTGGAAGTTGCTCGTAGTTTAAGTGAAGCCACGTGCTTGTTTCTTTAAATGTAGGGCAGCATTTAGTAGTGTGAATACTAATTCATGATTTAAATAATAATAAATATCTCAAAATCAGTGTTTACCTTGTGTTTACACTGACCTGCTAGCATGCTAGTGTCTTAGCCTACAAGCATGACACCAGGTGTGCCAATACAGATGCATCATGTTTCTGTTCAATACTCTGTTTCAGTACAAACATGTTTGTTTGTGATTGTTTTTGTTGATTTGTATGTTAAATTGCACACTGTACTCATGATTTCATTTGTTTTGCCATAGGAGTGAGCGATCATGGCTCCCAACCGGAATGGCATGATTTTGAACCCCCACTTCCATAAAGATTGGCAGAGAAGAGTGCGCACTTGGTTCAACCAGCCCGCAAGGAAGCTCCGCAGGTGAAATTTCTGTAAATCTAACTATTAAAGCACATGGAGAGAAGCCATCTGTAGCATCTGATTGTTTTGTTTTCGCAGGCGCAATGCCCGGCAGGCAAAGGCTCGTCGCATCGCTCCAAGACCTGTTTGTGGACCGCTTCGGCCAGCAGTCAGGTGTCCCACCGTCCGGTACAACACCAAAGTCCGTGCCGGACGTGGTTTCACTCTGGAGGAGTTGAAGGTAGTTTGTGTGGACCTTTCGGTGAACATCCTGAATGTTTAGTCTACATATGGAGACTTTACATTTACATATATTCATTCGGCTGACGCTTTTATACAAAGGTACTTACAGTATTGTGCAGTTGTCAATCATCACTGCAGAGCAAACAAGGGTAAGATGTCTTTCTCAAGGACACTTCAGTCATTGTCTGCTGGCACTGGGATTCAAACCCACAACCTTCTGCTTACAAGTCACACAAACCATCAGACCATGACTGATCTTGATTTTATCTTAACACCTATACTCTATTTAGCTTGAATGAGTACTATCAGAGTACTCAAGGTTGGTCCCTTCAAACAGTCAAATGATGACAATTTCTCCGGAATCTCTGTATCTTCTTGATGATACTCCTTGAACCCTTTGGCTGATGACTGTTTTTGTATCGAACATTTACATTGTTGCAGTTTTTACGTCACGTACTGTGATACTCAATTGCTGTGCCTTCATTTGTCCATAGGCTGCAGGGTTCAACAAAAGGTATGCTCGCACCATCGGCATCGCTGTTGACCCCCGTCGCCGTAACAGATCCACAGAGTCCCTGCAGGCCAATGTACAGAGGCTGAAGGAGTACCGCTCCAAGCTCATCATCTTCCCCAAGAAGGCGTCTGCACCCAGGAAGGGAGACAGCACTGTAAGTGCATTGATTTATTCGATGGGGCAACTTGAAGCTATGGCTAGTCAGCCTTCAAAGTCACTACAACATTTTTAACATTCAAATGATGAAAATTTCTCCGGAATCTCTGTACATCCTTGATGACTTCCGTTGAACCCTTTTCCAGCTGATGAATGCTGAATGTTACCTATGTTCTTCCTACATTTTTTGGGTTGTGATGTAACACTTTTGTTTGCGCTTTAGGAGGAGGAGATCAAGATGGCAACACAGCTTACTGGACCTGTCATGCCCATCAAAAACGTATGCATATTTAAGATCCATTTGTTTGTTGACTTAATTCTGGTAAAAAAAAAATTTCATAGAAAATACTCACTGCGAATTTTAATGTGTGAACATTCTCATCAGGTTCACAAGAGACAGAAGGCCCACATTATCACTGATGATGAGAAGAACTTCAAGGCCTTTGCCAGCCTGCGTATGGCCCGTGCCAATGCAGCCCTGTTTGGCATTCGTGCCAAGAGGGCAAAGGAGGCCGCAGAGCAGGACGTGGAAAAGAAGAAATAAGTTGAATTTGTAAAGAACTTGAGAAAAATAAATGTGTGACTACAACTTTTTTACTGTCTTTTTTTAGCGAACCGCATCTATGTGAAGTTGCTTCGTTTTCTACGATGATGCTTGGCTTGCTACTCAACATTAAAAGGCAAAGTTTACTAAAAAATAAAATTGTCAACATTTACTAATCTTATCAATTTTAACCGGACAGACATGATTTTGAAGAAAGTTGCTAAAAATTTCCCCATTCACTTTTGTATAGACAATAGTTCCAAGGGTTTTCTTTTACCAACAAAATCTTAACATTTTCTCTTGTTCCACCGACGAAAAAGTAATACATGGTTGACATGTCAAGACAAGATTTTATTCAGGGGTGAACTATCCTTTAATACAAATCCTTGTTATATAAGTACAATTCTTGTAAATACAACCGTGAACAAAATCTTAAGATTGGGGTAACCATTATGTTTTTGCATTTGGCACTGGTGAGTAATAACCAGGATGTAAGAGTTAACATAAGTATACTATTGGAATTTTGGACTGCTCAAGAAAACACTCACAAATGGAATCATCGCTGCTTAGGTTAGACAATTTATTTAAAGATTCCGAGAGTTATGGGTCAAAAGTCAAGTGGTAGACCCTAAAAAGATTTCAAATACACTAGGCCAGAGTATTTGTTGTGCATTCTGTGCATCAACTTTCCAGTTGTATGAAGTGTTCCGAAAAAATTGAAGATATCAACATTTAATTTTGCTTTCTTTGTTTAGCTATGATACTAAACTTTAGATCAGGTGATGAAAAGTCTGTTAAAGTTAAGATGCAGTTTTTAAATAATTGTCTACTCTGTTCTTTGATTCTAGCTCCTGTGTCTTTCATTGGCATTTTAAAACAGGACTAACATCCTGATGATCCATCAGTGCAAAATGTGTATACTTGTAATGTTTCCCCTGGTCTTAATATGTTGTTCAGGAGTGGATGTGCCTTCATCTGGTTTGTGTTTTCTTTAAGCTTTGTTACTTTATTAGGGGCACTGGCAACACTAATACTTGAGATGAGTCACATGGTCAATGCATGGTTTGTTTCTTTAATGCCGGAAGTGAGTAATGCTTGTTGTTCTCCATTAGATGGCAATATTTACCATTTATATATTTTAATGCTTGGCTGATCAAAAGCAAGATTTTGATCATTAATTTTCTAAATTTGAGTTACAGGTTTCTCACTTTTAGGAGTCAGACAGCCACTGGTGTGGGTAAATAGATTTTATCCTTTCACACAAATATTCATACAATTTTTTAATTAATTGGCAAGTTATTTTTAACTGTTACTTTTTACATACTTATTGCAATATACAAATCTGTTGTTAATTAGGATCTATAAATCACGTAATTGTCCAGTACTTGGAAATCAGCTTCTCACATTTGTGTTTGACTTTTTAAATGAGCCTTTTTTTATTTTATTTAATCCAATATTTGCCGGGATTACTTTTGCTGGATGTTTCCTGTTTAATTTATCTGAAATATTTTAAATGCTTGCTAAGAGAATGCTGACGACAATAAAGTCGATCTTCAGATGGCAGAAAATGATGTGTTTCAGTAGTGATGAAATCAATTATCAGTGAACCAGTGTAATTGTCTTCAATCAATGAGGCACAAAGATATTTTCCTAAAAACCCACACATGGATCAATACACCAAAAATATCTTGACCCAGGAGAGATGAGTCGGGAGATAACCATGCATGAGGTTACGTAAGAAACAATGTGCCATAGTTTTACCCTTGAATGTTAAAACTGCTTTAGAATGAGTCAAGAAAGTTCACTTGATATGTGTTTATCATTCCTAAAATTAACATAACTCTTCTGAGGGAACAAACAGAATTAGGGCTGCACCCATAAAGATACTGGTATGGGTATGGGGCCCGATACTTTGCTCAAATCCTTATACTTGTTAAAACACACTGATACCCAGAGACATCATTGACAGCAGCAGAAGAAATGCTTTTTTCTTTCTTTTTTATAAATATTAGTTTAGCATGCCCTTGCTTTGGAATTATCAGATGAGTTTTTACTTTGACAACCTTGTGTCGAAAGGAGTTCAACTTTCATAACAGTCTTAATGTATCTTTACGGTATCAGTGTGTAAATGTTTTTTTAAATGTTAAAAATTAGGTAGCTTTTTGACATTCCAAAACCCTTTTTCTGCAGAGCACAGGAGATACTTTGAAGAATGCCACAACATGCACCCATCCTCTTGCACTGGTTTTTTGTTTATTCAATAGAAGTGAATAATAGGTGGCACTGACTTTAGTCATTGCTTCAAACTATGTTCTTTAGTGTTTGCGGGAGAAAGTTTGTGAGGTAACAAATGACAATATGGTGAGCAAAAAAGAAAAAGAAAGGGTGAACGTTTTTGGGTGACTATCTCTTTAATATAGCTGCATATTCTTTTTCATACCCATTCAGATTTCGTATAACATTTTTTAACAGATAAAATTTTATAGCCATAAGCGACATGTAAGACTTGCATGGATACCTTCGTTTGTGGTTGACCAAGAGAACGTGTGATCAAAGGCTGTTAGCTGGCCCTGGTAGAAGAGGAAGATGGTTCAGGTGCCACATTTCCCAGAGGGTCATTGTTACATATTTTACCTAGCATATTGCCCCCTTATGTTGTATAGCAACCCCAAATTAATGAGTTTCTTCATAAATAAAGTTTATTATTGGAAACTGATCAATTTTTCTCCTCTTTTTTTTGTAACAGAATCTGTTTACTTTTTTACATATATAATGGCATTCTATTTGCCTGATGGCACCCTAATGCCATGCCAAAATAAATATTTAAACATTGCAATTTGCTACAGGGTAAATGCTGGGCACACAAGCAGATGTGTTTCCTCTGCCTGATTGCCATCTCTAGTGTCAGACCTCATCAGAATTCTTCTTTATTTTTCTGGCGGAGTAGCTCTTGATCTTTGAGAATTGTAGACATAGAATTTGCAGTGATGTTTGAGATTTTCAGCAGAACCTAGTGGCCACAACAACCAAACTTCAACTTTGGTTTTCTTTAGGTTTGTGGAAATCGAAGAACACTTTGTTTGGATATGATCGGTTGACCTTTTTTCTTAGCAAGCAATAAGAATACTATTAGGTTTTATTTCTATGGAAATGTTTTCTATTTGACAATGTACTGAATGATGCTTGAATGTTTTCCAACACAGGCCACATTGTGTTCCAACATATAAGTCACTAATGGGATTTTAACATGGGCATGCATGGGTTATATAAGATAAGAACTCTCAGTGTTTTTCTGAAATAGGTCGTGGGTGGACTGAATAAGCACTGGAAATACAATAATAATTGTTACGTGAATGTGTGTGGGTGTTTCACCTGTGAGTATACCTTCAAACAGCTATAAACCACTAATTTATGTTCTGTTTAATGAGACTTAATTTAATTATGTTGTGTTGTATCCTGTTATGCTGCGTATGTTTATTCAATATGCCAACATGCATACCTAGCAATGAAGAGATGAAAGGAAACATCTTCCTTTTGACTTTTTATTTCTTGTCTCACTAATAAAGTATTATTCACTCTCCTGTCACTCCAATCCTGCACGACATTCTCCTGCAAAACACAAGGGTAGATATTTTTAAAAATGTTGGAAACTGCTTTGTGTGGATACTATAAAAATGTATGGGTGTCTCTTCTGTTTGCTTTCCAGCATTTTTCACAATATCTTAACTTGTGTTCATGGGACGAAAAGTCAAACAGGTTTGAAATGACATAAGAGTAAATGACATCATTTTTTATTTGTTGGTGAACTGTCACTTGAAACTCAAATCCTTACATGAAATCTCTGTCTTCACACCATTTACTTAAAATCTAAAAAATCATACAGCTTGGTGTTCTGTTATCTCTACTGCCGAAGCATTACAATAGGTAGGTCGGATTTTATCTTGTCTCCCTTTTGATGTGTGCTAAGTACAACATTTTTGCTTAAAAGCCCATGATAAAGTATCACTCTCAGATTTTAGTGTAATGGGGTCAGGTGGAGAGAAAAGTTAGCTAAAACACTGTTATGTAAGACTGTTTTATTCTAATTCAGCAAAGTGCCTGTTGAGATGAATAGTGTAATTGTACTATAGTGTAATGTAAATTATAACTTTTGCCATTAAAAGTCATCAGGCTTTACCAATAAACCTATTTTAAAAACACAGATTATGTTGTCAGAGTCTTACCGTACCGACATTGCCCCAAGCCAAAAGTGTGTTTGTTAGTCATTACATATGTGTACTTTATGAAAATGAGCTGCTCATAGCAACATTGACTATTTATAACAGGCAATTTTCACTCCACTGGGGTCATAATTAAGTTTTCATATCAACATATGCAGTGACCATCAGAGGTGTGGGCTGGTTTCCTAAGCATCAGAGTTGTGGGCTGGTCTCCTCATCATCAGCATCAGAGTTGTGGGCAGGTCTCCTCAGCATCAGCATGAGAGTTGTGGGCAGGTCTCCTCATCATCAGCATGAGAGTTGTGGGTAGGTCTCCTCATCATCAGCATCAGAGTTGTGGGCAGGTCTCCTCAGCATCAGCATGAGAGTTGTGGGCAGGTCTCCTCATCATCAGCATGAGAGTTGTGGGCAGGTCTCCTCATCATCAGCATGAGAGTTGTGGGCAGGTCTCCTCATCATCAGCATGAGAGTTGTGGGCAGGTCTCCTCATCATCAGCATCAGAGTTGTGGGCAGGTCTCCTCAGCATCAGCATGAGAGTTGTGGGCAGGTCTCCTCATCATCAGCATGAGAGTTGTGGGCAGGTCTACTCATCATCAGCATGAGAGTTGTGGGCAGGTCTCCTCATCATCAGCATGAGAGTTGTGGGTAGGTCTCCTCATCATCAGCATCAGAGTTGTGGGCAGGTCTCCTCATCATTAGCATCAGAGGTGTGGGCAGGTCTCCTCATCATCAGCATTAGCATCAGAGTTGTGGGCAGGTCTCCTCATCATCAGCATCAGAGTTGTGGGCAGGTCTCCTCAGCATCAGCATGAGAGTTGTGGGCAGGTCTCCTCATCATAAGCATCAGAGTTGTGGGCAGGTCTCCTCATCATCAGCATCAGAGTTGTGGGCAGGTCTCCTCAGCATCAGCATCAGAGTTGTGGGCAGGTCTCCTCATCATCATCATCAGAGTTGTGGGCAGGTCTCCTCATCATCAGCATCAGCATCAGAGTTGTGGGCAGGTCTCCTCATCATCAGCATCAGCATCAGAGTTGTGGGCAGGTCTCCTCATCATCAGCATCAGAGTTGTGGGCAGGTCTCCTCATCATCAGCATCAGCATCAGAGTTGTGGGCAGGTCTCTTCATCATCAGCATCAGTGTTGTGGGCAGGTCTCCTCCTCATCATCATCATCATCAGCATCAGAGTTGTGGGCAGGTCTCCTCATCATCATCATCATCATCAGCATCAGAGTTGTGGGCAGGTCTCCTCATCATCATCATCAGCATCAGAGTTGTGGGCAGGTCTCCTCATCATCATCATCAGAGTTGTGGGCAGGTCTCCTCATCATCAGCATCAGCATCAGAGTTGTGGGCAGGTCTCCTCATCATCAGCATCAGCATCAGAGTTGTGGGCAGGTCTCTTCATCATCAGCATCAGTGTTGTGGGCAGGTCTCCTCATCATCATCATCAGCATCAGAGTTGTGGGCAGGTCTCATCATCATCAGCATCAGAGTTGTGGGCAGGTCTCCTCATCATCAGCATCAGAGTTGTGGGCAGGTCTCCTCATCATCAGCATCAGTGTTGTGGGCAGGTCTCCTCATCATCAGCATCAGAGTTGTGGGCAGGTCTCCTCAGCATCATCATCAGCATCAGAGTTGTGGGCAGGTCTCCTCATCATCAGCATCAGAGTTGTGGGCAGGTCTCCTCATCATCAGCATCAGAGTTGTGGGCAGGTCTCCTCAGCATCAGCATCAGAGTTGTGGGCAGGTCTCCTCAGCATCAGCATCAGAGTTGTGGGCAGGTCTCCTCATCATCATCATCAGAGTTGTGGGCAGGTCTCCTCATCATCAGCATCAGCATCAGAGTTGTGGGCAGGTCTCCTCATCATCAGCATCAGTGTTGTGGGCAGGTCTCCTCATCATCATCATCAGCATCAGAGTTGTGGGCAGGTCTCCTCATCATCGGCATCAGCATCAGAGTTGTGGGCAGGTCTCCTCATCATCAGCATCAGAGTTGTGGGCAGGTCTCCTCATCATCAGCATCAGAGTTGTGGGCAGGTCTCCTCATCATCAGCATCAGCATCAGAGTTGTGGGCAGGTCTCTTCATCATCAGCATCAGTGTTGTGGGCAGGTCTCCTCATCATCATCATCATCAGCATCAGAGTTGTGGGCAGGTCTCCTCATCATCATCATCAGCATCAGAGTTGTAGGCAGGTCTCCTCATCATCATCATCAGCATCAGAGTTGTGGGCAGGTCTCCTCATCATCATCATCAGCATCAGAGTTGTGGGCAGGTCTCCTCATCATCATCATCATCAGCATGAGAGTTGTGGGCAGGTCTCCTCATCATCATCATCATCAGCATCAGTGTTGTGGGCAGGTCTCCTCATCATCATCATCATCAGCATGAGAGTTGTGGGCAGGTCTCCTCATCATCATCATCAGCATCAGAGTTGTGGGCAGGTCTCTTCATCATCTGCATCAGTGTTGTGGGCAGGTCTTCTCATCATCAGCATCATCATCATCAGAGTTGTGGGCAGGTCTCCTCATCATCAGCATCAGAGTTGTGGGCAGGTCTCCTCATCATCAGCATCAGAGTTGTGGGCAGGTGTCTTCATCATCAGCATCAGCATCAGAGTTGTGGGCAGGTCTCATCAGCATCAGAGTTGTGGGCAGGTCTCATCAGCAGCATCAGAGTTGTGGGCAGGTCTCATCAGCATCAGAGTTGTGGGCAGGTCTCATCAGCATCAGAGTTGTGGGCAGGTCTCCTCATCATCAGCATCAGAGTTGTGGGCAGGTCTCCTCAGCATGAGAGTTGTGGGCAGGTCTCATCAGCATCAGAGTTGTGGGCAGGTCTCCTCATCATCAGCATCAGAGTTGTGGGCAGGTCTCCTCAGCATGAGAGTTGTGGGCAGGTCTCCTCATCATCAGCATCAGAGTTGTGGGCAGGTCTCCTCATCATCAGCATCAGAGTTGTGGGCAGGTCTCCTCATCATCAGCATCAGAGTTGTGGGCAGGTCTCCTCATCATCAGCATCAGCATCAGAGTTGTGGGCAGGAATCCTCATCATCAGCATCAGAGTTGTGGGCAGGTCTCCTCATCATCAGCATTAGCATCAGAGTTGTGGGCAGGTCTCCTCATCATTAGCATCAGAGGTGTGGGCAGGTCTCCTCATCATCAGCATCAGCATCAGAGTTGTGGGCAGGTCTCCTCATCATCAGCATCAGAGTTGTGGGCAGGTCTCCTCATCATCAGCATCAGAGTTGTGGGCAGGTCTCCTCATCATCAGCATCAGTGTTGTGGGCAGGTCTCCTCATCATCAGCATCAGAGTTGTGGGCAGGTCTCCTCATCATCAGCATCAGAGTTTTGGGCAGGTCTCCTCATCATCAGCATTAGCATCAGAGTTGTGGGCAGGTCTCCTCATCATTAGCATCAGAGGTGTGGGCAGGTCTCCTCATCATCAGCATCAGCATCAGAGTTGTGGGCAGGTCTCCTCATCATCAGCATCAGAGTTGTGGGCAGGTCTCCTCATCATCAGCATCAGAGTTGTGGGCAGGTCTCCTCATCATCAGCATCAGAGTTGTGGGCAGGTCTCTTCATCATCATCAGCATCAGAGTTGTCGGCAGGTCTCTTCATCAGCATCAGCATCAGAGTTGTCGGCAGGTCTCTTCATCAGCATCAGCATCAGAGGTGTGGGCAGGTCTCCTCATCATCAGCATCAGAGTTGTGGGCAGGTCTCCTCATCATCAGCATCAGAGTTGTGGGCAGGTCTCCTCATCATCATCATCATCAGCATCAGAGTTGTGGGCAGGTCTCCTCATCATCAGCATCATCAGCATCAGAGTTGTGGGCAGGTCTCCTCGTCATCAGCATCAGAGTTGTGGGCAGGTCTCCTCATCATCAGCATCATCAGCATCAGAGTTGTCGGCAGGTCTCTTCATCAGCATCAGCATCAGAGTTGTGGGCAGGTTTCCTCATCATCAGCATCAGAGGTGTGGGCAGGTCTCCTCATCATCAGCATCAGAGGTGTGGGCAGGTCTCCTCATCATCAGCATCATCAGCATCAGTGTTGTGGGCAGGTCTCCTCATCATCAGCATCAGAGGTGTGGGCAGGTCTCCTCATCATCAGCATCAGCATCAGAGTTGTGGGCAGGTCTCCTCATCATCAGCATCAGAGTTGTGGGCAGGTCTCCTCATCATCATCATCAGAGTTGTGGGCAGGTCTCCTCAGCATCAGAGTTGTGGGCAGGTCTCCTCATCATCAGCATCAGAGTTGTGGGCAGGTCTCCTCATCATCAGCATCAGAGTTGTGGGCATGTCTCTTCATCATCAGCATCAGAGTTGTGGGCAGGTCTCCTCATCATCATCATCAGCATGAGAGTTGTGGGCAGGTCTCCTCAGCATCAGAGTTGTGGGCAGGTCTCATCATCATCATCATCAGAGTTGTGGGCAGGTCTCTTCATCATCAGCATCAGAGTTGTGGGCAGGTCTCTTCATCATCAGCATCAGAGTTGTGGGCAGGTCTCCTCATCATCAGCATCAGAGTTGTGGGCAGGTCTCATCATCATCAGCATCAGAGTTGTGGGCAGGTCTCCTCATCATCAGCATCAGAGTTGTGGGCAGGTCTCCTCATCATCAGCATCAGAGTTGTGGGCAGGTCTCCTCATCATCAGCATCAGAGTTGTGGGCAGGTCTCCTCATCATCAGCATCAGAGTTGTGGGCATCAGCATCAGCATCAGAGTTGTGGGCAGGTCTCCTCATCATCTTCATCAGAGTTGTGGGCATCAGCATCAGCATCAGAGTTGTGGGCAGGTCTCCTCATCATCTTCATCAGAGTTGTGGGCATCAGCATCAGCATCAGAGTTGTGGGCAGGTCTCCTCATCATCATCATCAGCATCAGACTTGTGGGCAGGTCTCCTCATCATCAGCATTAGAGTTGTGGGCAGGTCTCCTCATCATCATCATCATCAGCATCAGACTTGTGGGCAGGTCTCCTCATCATCATCATCAGAGTTGTGGGCTGGTCTCCTCATCATCAGCATCAGAGTTGTGGGCAGGTCTCCTCATCATCAGCATCAGAGTTGTGGGCAGGTCTCCTCATCATCAGCATCAGTGTTCATCTCCACATCTCTCGAGTGTCACTGGAGTAACAGCAGGTAAGACACTCGTGCGTTTTTGCGCTCAGCTTTTCTCTCCATTCTATAAAGGAGAAAGTCTCATTTCACTTCTGTATAATCTATGAGTGATGATGCGGTTCATGATGCGATATGTCACCAGACATGAGATTAAAACGATGATTCTACATCACACCGGTGAACTCCGCAGAAGTCATCGGATCGTTAAAAAGCTTTCTTCGATTCTCGTGATCTCTTTTATTCTCACTCGCAATATTTATGATCAGCATTGAACGCAACAGAAATGATCAGAAGAATAAAGTTCAGGGTTTTGTTCTCGTCTTTATGTTATGTGATGCTCATAAAGGAGTCGATCTGAGAAGGGTTTAAACCAAAGTAAATGTTATATATATTAAATAATGTCTATATATCTCCAATGATAAAGTGGAGCTGTCTGTCATTTATGACACTGAAGCAAACAGTCTTGAGATTTTTAACATTTACTGTATAATTGCTTGCATTGCATTGTTCTAAACAACAATTAAACTTCATGACATCTCATTTTTATATGATAAATATGAATGCACATCATCTTTAAGTGACATTACATTGACATTTGCATGCATTGCACAGGCTCAGAATAAGCTGATGGATGATTTTGTTTGTTTTAAGAAAATCTTTGTAACACATCATTCATTTCAGGAGTCTGGCTGATGCTGTCAACTAAACATCTCAACATTGTCTCCATCACATCAATGGATCGATTCCTCCATCCTGAATAATCTCAACAGACTCCTTCTTTAATAGGGACTCGTATATGGAGATGTCACTCTTAGAGAAGTCGCACTGACGGAAAGGCCGACCGAAGGTAGATTGGTGATTTCATCTTCATTGACACACGCCGTTGTCGGCCACCTCTGGGCTGTTCCTCTCCTCCATCAGAATGAGTGACTCGCAGGAAGCTACATCCCCAGTGGCCGGTATAGGCGGGCCGGTCGCCTGCGTGTCAAAGGTCGAGCTGCGTGTGTCCTGCAAGGCCCTGCTGGACCGAGACACGCTCAACAAGTCCGACCCGTGCGTCATGCTCATGGTACAGAACCAGGGCACGTGGACTGAAGTGAGTTTTTCCTCTTGTTTTCACTTCTGTGTCGTTCTGTGCTGTATGGGTTTAATGAAAATATAATGCTTATGATTATATACAGTTCCGTGCAAAAGTCTGAACCAAATCCTCATTGGTTCAACGGTCAGTATTCATTTGTTAGTGGACATATCTGCGTGTTTTGTTTTTGTAATAAGCGAGTGAGAATTTTGCTATGCAGGACTGTAAAGAGGACTGTACTGTAGTTTCGCAGGTGTCTTGAAGCGTCTTAAAGACATTGATGGATACGGGCATCTTTTTACTTTTTAAAGTTAAGGAAAGATACTTTACTGTCACTGTAGAATTATTTCTAGTCCAGCTACAATTAACCAGAATGTCACTTCATGTACGCCATGATGAATAAAAGATGATAATAATAATATTAAATAATTATAGATAAAATATATGATGGCATGACATCTCTGTGTGGAGCACTGGCTTTTGTCCCACATCTTGTGCATGCAAAAATCTCACTGGACCTTTACTAATAATGGTGAAATGAATGGTGTCACACCTTGCCTTAAATGATATAAAATCATAAATCCAATGTAAATAAATGTATAAAAAACATGTCGAAAATACCGACGTTTGCACAGTATTGCATTTATATTAAAAAAGGGTGTGATATAGTACTGGTGTTGGTGTTAACTGTGATCTTTGAACCCATATTGGCAATGCTTTAAAGGGATGGTTCTCACCTTCACTTCCTGCGTGTCTTTTTGAAGCCGAACACAAAACGAGATATTTGGATGAAAGTCACGATGTGTTTGCCAGCTACCGACATTCTTCAAAATATCTTCTTTCGTGTTCTGCAAAAGAAAGAAATTCAAGCAGATTTGAAATGTCAAGAGAGAGTAAATTGTGACACATTTTTATATCGCGGTCTCTTTCTGCTCATTTCCTTAATGTGCACAAATATTCACAGTTTACATACATTTAACAATCACTTTTATTGTCACGTCAATAAGAGGCGTACAGATTAAAGTGTGTGAGTGGGGTTGTGCACATTTGTACAAATAATACACATTAAGGTACATAAATGCATACATAATGTGACACAAGAACCTGTCTAAAGCTTTGCAATGAATACATGTAAAAAGTCTTTTTAATGATGTCTATAGTAGACCCCGGGAGAACATGTTGCTTGAAGGTTTTATTTTTGCACTATAAATTCAGCTGACATTCCAATATCAGTGTTCATCTGTGAAGGTTGACTGGACTGGAAGGTGCAGCGGAGGGTGGGGTCACTGTTTGGATTGAATCTAGGCAGGGAATTGTCACACAGCAGGAAAGGGCACTTGCGCTTGAAGCGAAGAGCGGGACCAGTCTGCTATTTTCTATATCAAAGCAGTCACCGTATGAAAAAAGCTATCTGGAGCCACAGCAGTGGTGTTGGAGACAGCTCGGCAAAGCTGCGAAGCTGTGTGCGGGAATGTGTCAGGCTGAGGGATGAAATCTTAATCCCAGAACTATTTTTCCAAGCACTGTCACATTCAGCATCACGGTGAACAAATGAAACATGCCAGCCTGGCTTTGAATAGCATCAGTGTTCTTTATCTTTTCAAGGATATGTTTTAAAGCAAAGCTTGAAACAGTACCATTGGAAGTACATATGTACAGAATAGAAGAATAGATTTGCATATTGTGTTGCATATTTTTATGCAATGCCAAACATAGGTCTCCATTAAAAAAGAATAGTTGACCTTCTCGTTTGCTCTCCCTCGTTGCTTAATATTCTAATTGGCTCTTTCCATTTCACGTCTGTACCATTTCCTGTGTTTTAGATAACACTTGTCAGTTCCTCTCTGCATTAAATGCTATTTAAGGGCACATCAGGAAGAGTGGCACCCACATGAGCAGCGTAAGACAAATTATGCAGAAATCTCATCGGTGTGGATAAGATGCTCGTAAAAGCGAACGCATTGTCTTCACACTGTGTGATGATGATTAAGTCTGAGCGCTGCAACAGGTTGGTTAAAAACCGCCGGTGTGAGATAATAGTGAACATGATTTGCATTCGCTGTGGAGGCCTTGTAGTGTTTTTGCTGATGGAGGTCCCAGTGTGTTTAATGGAAAACCATCTAAAGATGATTCACAATGGATGCATATAGGAAGGTATTCTGCAAATGTGGAGAATGGGTTAATAAGAGTCAAACGTTTTCATGCTTATTTTGTTTGGTATAATATGCATTTATCTAAAGGATTTTATACTGTCAGGAAAAAACATTTTACCTGTGGGGCTCTAAGGTTTTTATTTTTACTCCATGTAAATGAAACATAATGTACTGTAGTACCCTAAGAACGCACTTTGTACCTAAATAGGTCCATAGGGGACGATAACATACCCAAAATTGTATAACGTTAATGTATTGTAAACCAATAAAGATACAAAAATGTTACTTAAAGGGTACAACTCCATTAAAAGAAAAGGTTCGATTTAAACCTTTTTTTTGGCAATGTATAGTTTTTTTAAATGCGGTTAAATGAAAATATTAAGAGTTTCCATCGCAAACATAACATAAGGAATATTTGCTGTCTTGGTATATTGTTTTTAATCGGGTGTTTTCTACATTTCTGTACCCTGGGGTGGCAACCTAAGGTTCTTTTTTTTGTACATCTACAGGTATTAAAAAATATATAATGTTGTATAATATGATTGTTTTTTACCCTATACACATTAAATAACTTTAAAGGTACAGTTTTGTTCTCTAAATATTGAACTAGTTTTAAACACAATAGGTGTCTATGGTAAAATCGTCTACCCCAAAACTAGACAACATTTTATGTGTTTTATACCCAAAAGGTACAAAAAGAATCCTTTTACGGTACCACCCCAGCAACAAAAAGTGTACAGTTTTAAACCAGACGGTTTATACTGTATAGAAATCTATAGTAATTATAATCACACTGAATACACAAGTATTAGTCATTCTCTTAATCATGGTCATATTTTTTATTCATGACATTTCCAGATTACCTTTTTTAAATTGCAGATTGACAGATTTCAACAGAAGAACACATTAATTCATAGCGTATCTAAGTCGTTTTACATGCGCAGTGTTTGCCAAAGTCTGTGCAATATTAATATTTAAATGTATATGCAATATGTGTTCTGTCATTTTCATAAGTCAATATTTCCGTGAATTAGTCCTGAATTAGTGCCCTGAGAAGTGAAGGAACCTGGCAAGCATATCCAGAATGTGATATCATTGAATCATTTTGCTTAAATAACATATGCATATTCCATTCCCACACCGATATGTTGCATATCATTTACATTTTCTTCTATGTTCCCAGATTCCTGATGAGCTGTTGCAAGCAACATTGATCCATGGTCACATTATCAGCCGACATTAAGCTTTAATGTCCTCATGAGAGCTGTGAGCGCATGAATCGTCACAGTGTGAGATACTCGCAATCGTTGAATGTTCAAAGCAACAGATATGTTCGCATTTGTCTTTTTGCCAAAGAAGTATCCTCAGCATTGAAATGATGTTTGGATGTCATGCAGTTCATGAAAGACTGCTGTCAGGTTACATCTTCCAAACATGGTCCCTGATATGAAAAACAGATATTGAATGACAGTGTGCTCATGCCCGAAGAGAGATGAAGTGAGTTATGAAATTTGCTATATTTCCACATTTTCCATACAAGTGATGCTTGCATAATGCAAGGTTGTTTTGAATCATTCTCTGGGTCATTGCTGGTTGCTATAGTGTTGCTAGGTGATCCTGGTCTTTAGTGATTTTACACCTGCTTCATCATCCTCCAGATTAAAATCATGAATCAGATTATTAGAAAAGGAGCCGCGAAGCTTCTCGGGAAAGATTGTGCTCTTAAGTTAGTTCAACCTGATCTCAAAGGAATTCAGATCTACAGCCGTGGAAAAAAAGGAAAACATTACAAATTAAGTTTTGTCAACATATTTAGATGTTTTGTGGACATTCCACTCCTGTGTTGAACGTCCGTTTGACAAATAGTCATCCGACAGCAATTTTAAAGACTGACAGATGGTCAAGACATGACAAGTGTAATACAAATCAATATTATCACATAAAAAACACAACTTTTTCCAACGACAGTGAGTGCTTATATAATTATATTACTTTAAAGTGAATGTAGAGTAGCTTTTCTGTTATTTTCATTAAATGTAAATGTTTTTATCAGAAATTCGGAAGAAATAATGTTAAAACTTCATAGAATAATCATTTATTATTTTAATATGTAAAAATCCTAATCTAAATACATTTATTTTACCTTAACACATACCCATAACAAGAACATTAAGGTAACAGTTTTTTTGTATCGTTATATTAAACAAGATGGCTTATTTGTTTAAATTCATACAATGTGAATCGTAAAAAATATATGCATTATTCTTTTGTAAAAAAAAAAAAAGTGATGTGCGTCCATAAAGAACATTTACAGATTTTGCAGAAAGAAAGAACATGAACTGAAAGGCTCCTCTTGAACAAATTTTTTTATTTTATCGTAATGTCTTAAAAGCGAATTTTAGCATTTTATTTTAGCTTTATTTTGTCTGATGTGCTGTTCATGAAACGGTATCAATGTCATTCAAATAAAGAGATTTTACTAAACTAAATAGGAGCTAAAGCTATCTCTTTCTAATCTCTCATTGTCTCTCAATGGGAACGTTCCATTTGTATGTCTAAATATAAAATAAAATTTTATTGTGCTTAGTCTTTTATGTATTTGCAGCGCTAAAGCTTTACTCTACCCTCCGGCCACAAACACCAGTTCTTTCTTACCACTATTGCTCTTACACTGCTCAAACAAGCCCAGCATCTTCAAGCAGATGGCAAAGAGAGAGACGCTGGCTCATTTAGCATCCGCAGATCTATATAACTCACAGTAATGTTCTCCATGTCTTCTACCCCTTCAGATTGTGTCTAGATTTCATTTTATTGCACTAATCTTTGGTTTAGTTCAAAAATGGGGTATTTAGAGCCTTCAACAATTGTACCTGGAAGCAAAGCAGCGTTAAATGGTGATAAGACTTAAAAGGCAAAGAGCAAACAATGTAAATACCTGGACTAGAAACTCATTCAAAGGTACACAGAGCCTGTCGCATCATATCGCCTGTCAGCTTTCGTCAGCCCAAGCGATTGGCGCTTTGACAACATCATTATCTCTGTATGCTGTCGCCGGTACCCCAGAACCGCTCTGCAACCTCGGCGAGCAATTTTAGCTGTGTACACGAGTCAACATAGACGAGTACATGACTAGAGTTTCTAACAGTGACTTCAATATCAGGAGCTCGACTGATTCCTGGAGGTCGACAGGATGGATGTTCCACAACTGGGGAGTTCGATTACAAAATAGTTTTCCACCAGCAGATGTATTTGAAATTGATGAGAGGTCTGAATCCCCGTGATTGCCAGAGCTGCTGGAGGCTGTCGGGTGTTCGGGGTGATAGCAGGAACTGTGGCTTCTGAACGAAATGTAGCCATGCAGGGAGTCTAAAATCAGTTGTCCACCAATGCTTGAAGGAAATCCAGTGCAGATTTTATTGAGTTTAAAGAGACCTTGGGATTCTTAACCTCATTTTGCATTTCCTTTGTGTGATTGTGTGTGTGTCTTAGTACATGTAAACCATCTGTGAACTAACAGATCTCAGAATTTCTGATGAAGCAAGTAATCTTCTTAAAACGAAATCAGTCTTGGACTACAGCGAACGCAGGGTTGTAGGCATCCAGTTACTTCTGTGATGTGTCATCAGGGACTCGTTACGGAAGTAACCGAATCAACATGATGTGACTCATCACTGCTTGGGATGTAGTGCCTTAAAGCCGAGTAGACCAATAACAGTAGACTAGACAGTAGGATCAATGAGAGTACACTGGAATGCGGGGATATAATAAAAAAATAAGTCATTAAAAAGTATGTCAATAACGATTAACTTGAACCGTTATTAATGACGTTATATTAACCTTATACAATATACGTTATAACCATTATATTATACGTTATACGTTATAACCGTTATATTTGTTATTTAAAATTTTTCATTACCAGTATCCAGTATCTATCGCTGCCTCGTGTTGGATTGTGAAATACATCGGTTGGGTACTTGAGATCAGAATGCAAAGTTGGTAAAAAGTAGTAAGCGAACGTATGGAATGAAGTCACTCACTCAGAATTTGTCAGCACTAGAAAATGACTTGCCCGATGCAGTGCACTATATAGTGGATAGGCAGCGGGTTGGACATAGTTAGTGTTTTCGCACAGGAGAAGATTTAATGGCATTTATGTATAGTTGAGGACTCAATGTAATGAAAAATTGTTTTATCACCAGAAAAGGGGTTCTTTAAGCAAAAGCTAATTTTGTAAAAAAAAAAAATGCATTTGTATTTTTTGATGAAATATAACCCCAAAATTTCTTGACTGCTTTTCCTCCAGCTTCTTCGGTTTGATTTGACTTCTTGATTTACGATGACGTTGTGATATCAACTCTGTTCAAGGGCACACACACAGCAGATTGGAGGACTGAATATTTTATGTGCGAGTTTATATGTAATCGTTGAGGCAGACTCTGTCAAGATGCCGTCTGATGGAGGAGGGCCATTTCTTCCTTGATATGCGCAATGCAAACACATTAGAGGTTTGACACTGTTAATCTGATTTAGTGTGAGCATGATTGATTCACCTTGCATGTTGAATATAAATGGTTCTTTTCCATACATGATGTAGCGGTAATAAATGACCTTTTAGAATCCGGCTAACTTTGGTGGTTTTACTTTGACACTCGCTTTTATGCTTGCTTGATGTTGGCAGCGTGTTGTAACTTTTTTATGAGCCACCGTCGTCAAGGTTTTGACAATGAAAACGGATGTTTTGAGAAAAGATTCTCTCCCGTTGAGTACACATTGATAAAAGCTGGGGATTTGATCGTATCTCTCAGCTGCCGTCTCCAAAGTGTTATGTGAGCAGTCACAAGCCAGGCAAATATTAATAAATAATAATGTAAATGGTGAAATATTGTTCGTACACATTTTTGTGCTTTTAATGAAGAATGCAGTATATCTCATTTAACCAGTTTATAAGGCGATATGCTTACAAAAACTACTTTTTATATAAATTTCCCCAATGCGGCAACATTAAAATGATCACTGATTTAGACATATTGTGTAATTTGCACCAGAGAGTGATATATAAAAACATAACATTGCCCAGTTCTTACCATTACAAATGTCTTAAGACGCCTTGAACATACCGGATTGGTTAAAAGGTCCAAGGTTTTAAAACGTGCATTATGTTTCAACTAAGAATTGGAATATGAATATCCGAGTACAGTAATATAAGTTAATGACTTAATACAGGTAAAAAAACATTAGATGGCTTTATTCTTTATTTTAATGCATTTGTGTAATTTTCCATACATAGTGGCATCATATAACTACATTAAAGTGTGCTTTGGCTTTGGTGTGCTGGACAGTACAGATCAGAAGATCCATTCGTTTTCTTCTGAATGCTAATTATGCTGTAATATTGCATCTGTAAACGTAATGATTTCCCTGATATCAGAATACATCTTTGAGCATGATTCATTAACTCATGAAGTTAATTGCCTCAGCAAGATTTTAATTCTGAAATAATTGTATTTACTCTGTTTGTTGTTGACTTGCACCAGTAAGTAATAGAAAAACAGGGGGAGCTGAGTTGGAAAAAAAACATATGAACATTTACAAATGAGAACTAATGTGTGTTGTATAAGGACGAGGCCGCGATCAACACGACTGTATTCGTGGAACATGTCAACATTCAGGCCCATGAGGCCTTCATCCCTGCTGTGTTTTCTGGGACTTTATCTAACAACAGTACACAAGTATACAAATAAACAAAACAGATCTGAATACTAATGTTCTCTATACACCGTATGAGATTTGACAATGTTCGGTGCTTTTACTGCAAGATGAGTTGCTTTCTGACATCGTAACATTCTTAGAATACAGAATTCCCTTGAGAAGCATACCATTTTAGCTTTGTTTTCTATTGAAATAATCTTAATATTCTAAAAACAAGAAATATACTTATAAAAGCAAATTGATGTAAGATTGTGTGTCTTGCCTACAGAGAAATCTTACAAAATGTTGTTATTCATAACTAAAAATAAAAATAATCATATTCAAAAGTAAAAACATGATTATTTTTCTTACACTGTTGGCAAACATCTATTGTGGTTTAAAGTTTACACCAAATTCTGTTGGATTTATCTAAAAGCGAGACATAAAATATTGAATAATTTTTAAAAAAGTGAGTAAAAAGTCTTTACTGAGGTTTTTAGTAATTGTTATTCCGTTCTTTTCGTTGTTTAGTTGGATCGTACTGAGGTGATCAAGAGTAATCTAAATCCAGTCTTTGCTAAAGTCTTAATGCTGGATTATTACTTTGAGGAAGTTCAGAAACTGCGCTTCGAGGTCTACGACATCCACGGAACCCACAGTATCGGGACCCGTGATGATGACTTCCTGGGTGGTGTGGAGTGCACGCTGGGGCAGGTAATGTCATACAGTATTTATTTGTTTAATACGTTATTGTAAATGTTTACCGCACAATTGCTGCTTTATTTTCAGTCAAGTATTAGGTCAGAATGAACAAACCCTACCATTGGGTTTAAATCAAGTTTTCTGGGTTGTTTGTCCTTTTTCCACTCAAGCAAAAATAGCAATGATACCCAAACAAATGAGCAAAAGGATAGATATTTATAGAACTAAAAAAGTTACTTTATTTTATTTTTATGTGTCCATTAATGATTATAATGAGGCTTTATGAGTGTGACAATCCCACCAAAACTAAAACAAATGCATAAAAAACTTAAATAAACCTTCCATGGGCAATTGATCTGCCAAATTTTGAAATTTGTATTGTATTTATAATAAAACTAGTGCTGTCAATCAAAAGAAAAACGTATTTACTAATATTAATCATAATCATAATTTCATAATCATGAAAAATTGCACACAACGTTAATGTGTTTAAATATACTTTTACATCCAACTCATTTTACAGTTTAGCTACAAATTACTGTATAAACAACACATTTACTTAACAGCATCATTTTGTAAATGAAAGCCAATATTTTAGACTGCAAATAATGTATTTATTTCATTTATTTATATTTCTTTACTCGTTAAACCTATTATCATAGGTGTGCCCTTCCTACCTGTTGAGCAGTCATCTTTACTGCTAAAAATAATAAATGAAGAAGAAAAAGCAAAAAAAATCAACATTAATAGCAAAAATAATATCACCCCTTTAAGAGCTTTTATTGATTTAAATACAAAATGGAAATATTTGACATAGAATTTAGCCCACGTCCTTCAGTCAGAAGCTGTCTATATATACTGGATGAGTTTATATGACCATTGTAAAGCATGCCTATATAGTTTCAATGACTTTATATGAATAATAGATTTTACTTTGCTTAATATAGATTAAATAACGCTAGACCATAATGACAGTAAACCAGTTGTTACATTCATTTTTTAATGCATTACTCTGACATTGCATTTATGCATCAAATGGCTGTGCATGCACTCAGCAGTAGCCCTTTAACATAACATTGTGTTGTTGTTTAATTTCACTGAATAATGCATTTCTTTTCCAATATGAACTCCATTCAAATATTACATAAAAAGAAAAACAGTTCATGTCGTCTTGGGGACCTCCTGAGGGCTACAGGACCCTGAGCAGTTCGCTCCGGATTTAAGTATATGTACCTGAAAAAGGTTTGATTGGCAACGCTCGTATTGCTAAAGAAATAAAACATATTACTTTCACATTTTTATAAAATTGTGTTATAAAACGAGTTAAGTTGTATGGAACCCATAATTATTCACAGATGTGAGTCAATTTTCACAAATAAGAACTGCCACAAATATGCACTACTAAATCAGGACAATACTCGATCACATACAACAAAAAAAGTATTTATACTGTTTAGAGTCCAGATAATAAGTTGACTGTTGGTTTGATGACATGAGAGAAAGGTCAGGAAACGTGGAGAATCATGGGCATTGGAGTCCAGATGGGAAAACAATCACACACGGTGATATAATAAAATTAAAACTAACAAACCTGTTTTTTAGTGTAAAATCTCCTTAATTTTAAGGAGTGTACTGACCCGATACCTTCTAAGGTATATTTGATCTCACTTTGAACCTTTTATAGTCATCTTAAGTGTTTCTTGGATACAGCTGTCCAAACACCTGATGTAATGAACAATGTAAAAGTGGCTGAATGCAGAAATTCACCCTAAAGGAAAAGCTTTTCTTTATCATTATTCTCATTCTGCCTTGCGTGCTGTACTATATATATATATATATATCAGAAAATGTAAATCTTATTAGAGTATCACATTGCCTTTCAGTTTTTGCATACGTTTTAACAGGTTAATTATTCTTAAACCACTTTTATCTCTTCCACAGATAGTTGCCCAAAAGAGGATGATGAAACCTCTGCTTTTGAAATATGGAAAATATGCTGGAAAATCCACGATCACAGTAAGTGTACAAAATAGTGGTGACACACAGATTATTCCTCTTTAATTGCTTCTGAACACATTTACATATTTTTTGAATGGAAAAGCGTGTTCTGGTAAACTTTACTAACTGCACATCTTTGAATCATTTGAAAATGAGCAAAGCATTATGTTTCATGTTTAATGCGTAGTATTTAATTCAAATCTTTAATAAACATCAGATGAATCACAAGCTATGTGTTTCTAAAACAAATAAAGACATTCATTTCAAGACCACAAAATTAAGCATTACCTTGTTATCAAAAGTCTGTATATTCTGTTGCATTTGTGCAATACCGGTCAAAAGTTTTGTATACCTAGATGCCTGAAATAAGTTCAATAGACACAAAAATATTTGAGCAAACATCCATGTTTTTCCAAGATAAAAATGTAAAAACTGTGTTTGGAATGGGAGACATTGAATATTTCAAAGAGAACAGCCAATAACGTGCTTGACGACAAGAAAACATATCTGCAAGTTTTATTCAACATATGACAATTCTTAACATGATCAAGTATAACATGTTTTATTTTATTTTAAAAAATTTTTGCAAAAGGGAATAATATAGCAATATACTGTTATAATATTGCTATATACTGGGTAAGGCAAAGATTTCCCGACTCTGCATAACCCAGTAGAAACCTCTTTTCTTACCCACTCACTCTTTCTTAAAGAGATTAAACTTTGTACTTACCTCACAACAGGTTATGTCTTGCTTTGTGTAACTTGGGAACCTGTTGCAGAACTTTTGCCACTTATTGTTATCTCTTCTATTCACTCCTTCATTGTCTCCTCGATCCCTTACTTAGGATAAAAGCATCTGCTAAATGCCTAAATGAAGATGTAAATGTATTCTATTTATCATTCATTAATCACTGACTTCATACACAAATATCTTAAGTGCTGTAAATTTGAGCTGCCTCAATAAAGATTTTAAACCTTTAAAAATTCAGTTACAATAGAAGAAGAAAATGCAAGGAAAGTGAAAAATAGGATGTGTGTCCATTTCATGTCTTCAGATCTCTAGGACGCCTGACATGACTTATAGCATCTTTGAGTGCTTATAAAGAAGTCTGTCTTCTGCTGTTACTCAAAAATTGTGATGGTCTCAGCAGATCGGTGGCGTTTGAAAGCTTTCTTCACCATCAAGAGGAAAAGAGAGCAAATTAGACAAAATCAATGAGCTTTTCCCTTTTAGTAGCACTTGGAGTGTTATCATGGGTTGGTCGTGGGCATTCGATCACAATTCACAATATCGCTGTAAAGCCAAAACCATCTTTTTTTAAGATGTATTTTCGATTTTCTTCAATTTTCAATAGGAATGAGAACATTTCTGCATTTGTGTTACCATTTGAGCTACAGGAGACCTCTTATGATGGTAGCTTGTATTTCAGTTTACATTGCATGCCATTGACCTCCAATTGGAAATATAACAGATCAAGTAACACAGTTACACCCTTATCGTGTAAGTAGACAGACATTGGATATTCTCACGTTGTCTGCTAACAGGGTTTATAAAAATGTGGAATCAATGTAAATATGTTAAATTCATTTTTGTATACAATATCACGACTAGTTAACATGCACAAAATTTAATTGTGAAAGCTACTTTTGTAATCTAGGCAGACAGAGTTCATTGGTAAGACAACACGTAATGCTCGTAATTATCATACAACGTAATTATCATACAGTGGGTGTTGTTTTCTCTGCTTTCTCATCAGTTATATCAGAGTTTATCCTGAGCGCACTGCAGACTAATGGTCTTTCCATGTTTCAACACACGCCAGCGACATTCATTTGTGTCGGACCTTCTCATTGGATTGCACATCCACTGTCGATTTTTAATGCTAACGATACGCCATTTGAGTTTTAAAAAATAGAGGGATTTCAATTTGTCTGTGATTTCTTTTTTCAGCAATACAGAGTTGAACGCTTAGCTTCATATTCAACTATTTAAATATAGTTATTATATAACTATAATGTGTGTTGGTGAGTTCAATGATCATCTCAGTTGTACAATAATATGTGATTCTTTAAAAAAACAAGAATAAGGGGACCGGGGCAAAAGCAGATAGTAACTTAATTGTTTAAATAAAGAAAGTCAAATTGTGATACATTAAGAGCTAGTTTTGCTTGTACAGAACGATAAAGAACATTTAAAGTTGATATTTCACCCCATGAGGAAATTCTGTCATGAATTACTCACTTTACACTTGTAAACATGTGTATATCTCTAGGTTAAAACATGGAGAAAGACATTTGGATTGTGGACAATACACTCCCTATAGGGAGACAAAATTACCCCACAACTTTTTGCCGTCCTACATTCTTCAAAATTTCTCGGAACTACAAAATATATTTTTTCTACTTTGGTACTCACTGGGGTCAAAGAACTGTTACAGGCGTTCTTCCAAATATGTTTTTTAGAGTTCATGAAAACAATGAAATGTTTACAGATTTGGAACAACCTAATTGTGAGTAAATGACGACAGAATTTTTACTTTTTTGGGGTCAACTTTCCTTTTAACCGTCTTATAAGTTTTTTTACTCAAATATGGTGAGTAAATGGTTATTTCATATTTTTATCCAAAAAGAAAATCCCTTTACGTACCCTTAAGCTGTTACAAAATGTTCAGTTAAACAAAAAAGATATTTTGAAGAATGTATACCTAAAACACCTGTGACTACAATTTTAATTTCTTCTTCTAATGTACTCAGCGGTGCCCCAGAAATCTCAGTGGCTAACATGTTTCTAAATATCTCTGTGTTCTGCAAACAAATATATTTATGCAGGTTTGGAAGATCTACAGAGTGAATAATTTATGACAGTCTTTTTATTTTGATCCCTTTAAGACCCTTTGATTCTGTGAAGAGTGTAAACAGTCCTGTACTTGATGATGGTCTGCAGATTTCATTTTTCGTAGGATGTAAGGTTTTGCTGTTGTTGCTAAACTTTGAATAACCTCGATAAGCGAAACACAAAACACTGGATTTGGAATGTTGCCATGTGTATGGGCAGCGTAGAGCTGAGTATTTTTGATATCAGGTCATGGGTTCAGAAAAACTGTAAGACTTGCATGAATGATATTATGATCACTCTTTCTTTCTTTCAAAAGATTCATGCTGAAGAAATCTCTGGCAACAACGGCTACGTAGAGCTTTCCTTTTGTGCCAAGAAGCTGGATGATAAGGTAAGACGTTGCTTCTCTTTTCATGAGTATGTTTTTTCACAATTTTTTATGTCAAATGTCTTTGTAAAGCGTTCATAATCGACCCTTGAAATCAATAATTGTGGCTTCTAAGAAACCCTCCAACACATCTTCAAGACGCTTATAGGTGTTTCTTTAATGTTTTGGATTTTCCAGCTCATTTAAGAGCCATTAGGGCTTTTACACCTTCATTCAATCCCTCTCTCCGTGTTTGGCTGGACCCTTATCCTTGAGGCTCTTTCATTCAGGTTTTTTAAAGAATCTCTCTGGAAACCAAGGGCTACCGGAGCTGAAGGCAGTGAGAATGGCCGAGGGGAGTGTAGGGTGGTTGGCTCGATCTCTGTGTGCAAAAGCCTCTCCCACACACCGCAGCCCACAGCGCTGCTCTCTCCGTGCCCTGTAGTTCTGCAGGTGTCTGCGCTTCCTGCAACGCTGCTGCACGGTTTAAAGACGCCTCTGCACCTTTCGGCCCACTCTACTCTGGGTACTCATCTCATCTACCTCTGCTACTCTTCAATGCGAGCATATCTCGCATTAACACGCCGTTGTTTCACGCTTAGGGCAATGGTTGCGCCAGGCTGGCATCTGAACATGCAGCTTTCTCTATGTATTCTGCTTGCCTTTTTATTGGACGTTCCTGCATTCATGCGTCTCAAGTAATGGCAGGAAATGACAAATCGATATCCGTGACTTGTTCACTCGAGCCATACAACCTCACATTAGGTGACGAAATCAATATATTGTCTATTCCATTTTATACAGTGAGAAAGAAATGCCATTTGGCGCCTGCACCGTGACTGAGAGCACAGGCTGTGATTCTCATTGGAGAGCTTAACACAGTAAGCCAAAGCACCCACGTAAATAATCTCTGACTGCGATTTTGCCAAGTGGGATGTGTTCCTGCTCTTGTTTTGGGGTTGGAAAAACCTTCCATTTTATATGCGCATGTCATTGTTACTAGCTTGATTTCTGATCTGCAAAGTAGTCTCTTGACTATTTTATCTCAAAGCCACATACTTCCCACAGCCCCTGTAACTTCTTTCCATTTCTAACACGTTTATTATTAAAATAATTAGGAACTTATATTTTGTTAAGAATGTGATTTATTTACTTCAACCCTAAAATATAGATGGATGATATATTGGATCTACGTTTTCAATAAATGAAACATGTAAACATAACCTTGTGCAGAATAATAAAAGAAAATATTTGAGGAACATTTTATAACCACAATTGACACTCACTGAATTGACACACTGAGACATTTTTCATCTTTTGACATATTGCTGAATTGTCATTTTAGGAAAAGAGAGTCTATGAAAAGTTGCTGGACGGATTTAAATAAAAAATTGAAATTCTTTGTGAATAAAATCTATTTCAAATCATCTAACTATCAAATAATTTTGTATAAACCTTATCGAAAGGATTAAGACAAAAGTTTTATATTCCTATCCAGGAACCCAGTCACTATAAACTTTTAGAGTGTTATTTGGGTCACATGTTCTTCTACACAGCCCTTCACCTCTTAGAAAGAACAATTTTTTTTGGTTTAGAATAGATTAACTCATCTTAGATGTTCCTGGAGACATAAACGTCTTATAAAGTACACTTAAAAAACGCTAGAAAGTAATTGTCAGCAATGCCATAGAAAAACCTATTGTTGGTTTCATCGTACCTTTTTTCCGAATCTAAATAACTTTTTTAACCACAAAAAAACCCCGTCATAATGGTTATTTGACCCATTCATACAAACATTTTTCTTCTATGGCAAGGGTCTCCTACCTTTTGTAAGCGGGTGCTAATTTAGGAGATGAAACTATCCATAAATAGTTTTTTTAACAAAAGGCTGGCAACATTATCCAACAGGACTACACTTTTTTTAACTTGAATTTGTGTACACAGAATTACTTAAACGAGTTCATCTAGTGAGTCAAAGCAAAAAAAAGTATCACTGAAAAAAATTAATGTGCAGCTCTTATTGATCAAAAAGATCATGCGGGCACCACGTTGGAGACCACTGTTCTATGGCATAGTGAAGTATTTAATTGTAAGAGTGTATACAGTATATGAAACCACATTCTTTGCCTTTTGCATATTTATGAAAGCAGATGCTACAAAACTCATTTATTTCCATTCACTGTTAAACTTTGTTTGTCAGAACATTAAACAGACCATTCTTTAAAAGCCTTATGGTGGCAAATTTTATAAGGCAAAAAAACTGAATCCACAGTTGGGGTTTATCATTGTGTAAAGTCTCATCAGCCAACATTTTAATGCTTGTTGGAGAGGAGCCATTGTATTATCATGTTGCTAATATTGCGTTTTTAATTTCACCCCCCGGCATTTATCATTTTCATTGTAAGTTTATAAGCAACAGTGTACATTATCATATCTTCTTCATACCCGTTCACAAATCCAAGAGTCTCTTCAGCCCTGGCACCGATATCATGGCAAGAGGTTTGATAGAGACTGCTAAACAGCAGGACGGAATAATGACTGTGCCGCTATCTTGGGACTGAATCTGTCTGTTTAAATAACGCTGGCTTTCCCTGAATACGTTCTGATATGAGTTGAATGGAGGGGACGTCGCAAATCAAACTTTTTTGGAATGTAATGGTCGCTTGAGTTCTGTGCCTTTCATTTTATGAAAAGAGCTAATGCATTCTGAGCTGAAAAGTTCAATGCTCTAGGTGATATGACGTCTGTCCAAGACTTTGAGTTTGATGCTTGATTTGGCTATGTAATTTCAAATTGGGTTTTCAAACACAGAGTAGACATTTATTTATTTGATACGGTGGCTGATATAGGTCTATCTTTCATCGGATCATAAAAGAAATGCTTGACTTCATTCGAGCTATGAGCCAACTTCAAACGCACAATTGATGCTATTAAAGATTTGGCTTTTGAAATTTCTTCTGGAAATAATGAACCGCATTGAATCATCAGTTCAGGCTGAACTTTATAAATACAATGACAGTTGTCAGAGGTCTGATGCATTTGATGAATGCAAACAACAGACAAATCACTTGTCTAAATCAGTCTTCACTCAAACCGCTGGAAGATGTTACCTTGACAACCAGATAGTGGGGGCACCTCCTCTTTCAGCATCCCTGAGGAGATGTCGCACACTAATGCAGCGAGAAATGGGGATATTAAATGGCTCATTCTTTGCACTACCCATTTCTCTCTCTCTCGCTCTGTGCCTGTCTCGTTTCTCTCGCATCTGCACACACTTATGAACAAAGTCCTCAGTGGCTCCTCCAGGGAGCTGCAATTCAAAGACCTTATGTTGAATGATTGTTTCAGACAATATCCCTGATTTGATTTGCCACAGCTATGAGCAAAATTCACAGTTCACACATTGACATGCATTGTTAACAGTCATGATAAAATTAGGTCTTTTTTCCTATGACAAATAACATTCAGATCTTTTTGAGATATTTGTTGATAGTTAATTATTGTGTTCTGTATTCTGTTCTGCTTCATAAAAATCTAAATGATTATAGCTTTTATCAATGCTGGATAAAATATATAAGAATATATTGCTACACTTGTAGAAATATATAGAAGGGATGTCCAACATTAGCTTTTAATGACCCAAACTGCCAACATGATATAAATATGAGGTTTGTGGTCAAAAATAAAAAAAAAATACTTGAGTAGGGTACGAAAAACAAGTTTATTCTAATTTACACAAAATAAAGTAAAGTATATGAAAGACACAAAGTACCTACAAAAATTGTACAAAATATTTAATGGGGCTTAGTAAATATCACAAACATACAATTCGATTGACTTCATAAAATCATTTAAAAACAATTAAAAAAAGAATCAATAACAAATCCAACAGTAATTTCTCTTTATTTATGTTTTAAGTTTGATTTGAAATAAAAATATTTATTAAACAAATATATAAAACATATATTTGTTATATGTAATATACAAAAAACTGTATTGAAATATTTTGGTTTATTAGATTTACATATATTTTTACGCACATGCCCACAAAATAATACTTTATTTAATTAATTTCAAAGCTTTAATATTAACTCATTTCTGTTAAAAATTGTTTTATGTTAATGTTAATTTGTTTTACCTTAAAACATTTACCTATTAATCTCCAAAAGTACACAAGGTACCCATTTTTGTACCTGCCTATGATAAAAAGTACATTTTCACTTCTTCTATAATTTTACAGGCATGGAGTATTTTCTTGGTTTCTTTTTTTTTGTAAGGCATTTGGTCTCTTGGGCTTTAACTCGGTTTGTGTTATGTCAGCTTCGAAAAAGTTGGATAACTGGCCATTACTGTATTTTTAAAGAAAAGTTTCACCTATGTCTCCGTGGAACACAAAATGATGAAGGTTTGAAAAATGTTCACATTGCTTTTCTTGAGACCATAAATGTTTGACCACATCTTTCAAGCAAGAATAGAAAGGGACCTTAAAAGTTTACAGACTTCCCTTTAAACTATCCTGTAGAATAAATCCCTTGCCATTATGTCTTACAACACCAAGCAGAAGTCAAGGTTTTGACAGCTTGTTAAAAAGAAACTCATTGTTATGGCTCAACTCTTTTTTTAATAGAAAATACAGCGAAGTATAGTGCGTGCATCGGAGCATTTCATGATATCATGCCTTGTTTTTCTCTTAACTCTTATGACAGGATCTCTTCAGCAAGTCAGATCCATTTCTTGAGATTTACCGTACCAATGATGATGGAACAGAACAGCTTGTACACAGAACGGAAGTAAGTAGTTCTGCCTCATTGTATAGTATTCTTTCTATCGGAAATGGTTATTTCGCTCTCGTTTTTACAATGATTTTATCCATCTACAGGTGATTAAAAACAATCTGAACCCCGTTTGGGAACCGTTTAAAGTGTCTCTCATTTCTCTGTGCAGCTGTGACGATGAAAGGAAGTTAAAGGTAAATTATATTACCTATAACGAGAGAGTTCATCTCAAAACGACAATTCTGCCATTTACATTCATGTCATTCCAAGCCTGTGTGGCGTTTTGTAAAACTGTAACATTTCTCTAGAAAAAAAAGTTGTTTTCCCTCCGCGAAAGGGCAGTTTCTGGTCACGGATGCTTCCTTGTTATATCTTACTAAATGTCTTGTTTACCACAGAAGAAAGTTTTGCGAGTTTGATGACATGGTTGAGTTAATTGAAAGAAATGTCAAGTTGTGTATTTACAATCTTTCTAGGCCTTTTGAGTTTAGTGTTCTATGGCTATAATTGGAAAAGCTTTCTTAAAAGACACACCTGGAAATGAAAATTCCTTTTTGATTTTCTTGCTTCTGCAGACCATAAAAGAAGATATTTCGGAAAATGTTGTTGACTAACACAACCGGGGCTAGTTGTGGTCTGGTGGTAAGAGAGTTTGACTTGAAACCACAAGGTTCCTGGTTTGATTCTCAATGCCACCCGGAAATGACTGAAGTTGCCTTGAGATAGACACATTACTTTTATATCGGGGGGTGCATTTCCCAAATAATTACACAACTCACTGGTTAAGCCCCACAATACAATGTTACATTTGAGACAACCATGAAACTGTTTGCAAATGTTCCTTGAAATGAAAATTTCAGGAAGCACTTGAAATGTAAAACTGAAATGAGGGAACTTGCAACCATAGTGGTCTATTTTGAGAAACGCACCCCTGTTCGGTAACCAACATTCTTCAAAATGTTTTTTTCTTCTGCAGAAGAAAGTCATACAAGGATAAAAATGACGAGAATTTTTTGTTTGGGGTATATTTATAATATAAGTATATATTTCGTATTAGGGGTCAGTTTTGGTCCGTTGTTACTAATGACCGAAGTGTTCTTGATTTATCGCTTTGGATAAATGTGTCTGCCGAATTAAAAAAGGAAAATTAATTATTTACTGGAAACGTAACAATCTCTTCATTTCAAATGTATAATCAACTTATATATTACTATTGTATTTCAATATTTAAAAACTAGTAGAAATGTAATCTGTTCTTGTGTCATGCTTTTGAACCCACTACCTTAGCATAACTTCTCGTAAGTTAAGTGTATTGTCACAGCCCTATTAAATTCCCATTTTCTATTACTAGAAATATCTAAAAATAAATTCTGATGGGAAATTAGACGACAACCGAGTTGTAATTGTTTTGTCTGACATCTGCAGTGCTTAGTCTGGGATTATGACTCAAGGGGAAAACATGACTTCATTGGTGAATTCTACACCAACTTCAAGGAAATGCAGAAGATATCTTCAGAAAATAAGGTTAGTGTGAGAGCCCTAGGACCGAAATGGATTAAAGAAATGTCATGACCCTTTACTAAACATATGTCATAAAAGTGTCGTAGTCACAGTGCCATCTTTAATTTTAGTGATGGCCTTCAATTTTGCTCTCTGTGCTTCTAAAGGTCACATGGGAGTGCATTAATCCAAAGTACAAGCTGAAGAAGAAGAACTACAAGAACTCAGGCTTGGTTATTCTCAGCGATCTCAAGGTAAGGTGTGCACATGATTCGTCATTTCAAACCTGTATGACTTTCCTTTTTCTGCAGAACACAAAATAAGATATTTTGAAGAAAGCTGATAAAGTGTTGCTCATTCACTTGTATTGTACAGTAACAAAACCCATGCAAGTAATTGGATGCCTGTTTAAACTTTCTTCAAAATATCTTCTTTGTGTTCTCTAAAGGGAAGAAAGTCATATAGGTTTCATAAGAAAAAAAAGAGTGGCTAAATAATGATACAGTTTTCATTTTTAGGTGAAATATCACTTGAACTTGATCATGTACCTTGGTACTGAATATTAATACACCCTGGCATGATCTTGTACTTTTATATAAGTGTTAATCTGTCCAGCAGGGATGAAGACAAGTTCTGCATGTATCTTGTAATTTTTTTATAAAAATCAAATTCAGGAATTGGAAGCGATTGTCTCTGTTAAAAATTGCGAGGTTTCTGAGATTTCCCCTTCGTTTTATATTTCAGCTTCATAGAGTCTATTCCTTCCTGGACTACATCATGGGAGGCTGCCAAATACACTTCACAGTAAGAGCGAACAGCAGTGTGCTCCACATTTAGCACTGCAATGCAATCCAGACCTTCACAGATTCACAGTCCATGCACTCCACATAAGCATGTAGATATTAATGCCAGATTCCAGACTGAAAACTGTCTCCTCACATCAAATGGATATAAATTCCTGTAAAGGATACACGAATTGCATTGTTTATATAATGTTATGCAATCTTTAGAAAACACCATTTAATTTGGGCCTGATTTGCATCATTTTGCATCGGTTCATTTTCTTGACCAGCTCAGTCACTTTTAGTTTGAAGACTGGAGGGAATTTATTGCAGCCTGCATGCAATAGAACAAACGAATACTTTCTTTAAAGGCTCTCAATATACAATTTTACTCAACCATTCGATTTAATGGCTGCATCACAAGACACTGGAATGAAGCTTGAAAGATGCCAAAGCCATCCACACCATCATGGTGCTGTTGTCCTTTTTAAAGCTGCAGTGTCAATGTTTTCTACAGGCTTTGAGTGACCAAACGGTTGAGATGACGTCATCATTTACGCACCCTCATGTTAGTTCATACATGTGTGACTTTCTTTTCCCGAACACAAAAGAAGATATTTAAAGAAATGTTTAGAACTGGCACATATGCGCTTACACTGGTTTTGTGTCGATACAATAGAAGTGAATGGGATCCAATGCTGTTTGGGTACAGTACTTTCAAATATATTTTGTGTACTGCAGAAGAAAGAAATTCATTCAGTGATACAATCATTTTCAAGTAAACTCAGCGTCTAATGAACTTAATTGCATAATTATTCTTTAAATTAATACATTTTCCATTTTCCTTTTAAATGAAATAAGGTTTAATGGGTGTCATTTAGCCATAAGCCTTAAAATGGTCTATTGTAGAATGTTTGTATGCAGCTTTTTCCAACAGGAACGAACATGTTAAGCTGTATCTCTCTTTCACATATTCCAGCAAATTTGTTTCATTTTGGTTTTGAACATCTGCTTAACAAATGACCATCAGATCTGCATGCCTCTGAGCAGACATTTCAGCACTTGAGATGAGATTATGATTGCATAAGTGTTTTAGTCAAGTCTTTTATAAGACCGCCCATGCATGTTTGGCTCTTTTTTGGCAGACACTTCCTTTTAATTTTAGTATTATTCCAGTCATAAAAGAATAGTTCAACCCAAACCTATAGTGATTTTTTATTTTCTTTAATCATTTTCTTTAATCACAAGTATAAGCCTTAGAGCTTTATACACTAGGTCTGTGTGATGAACAGAAACAGTCAGAAGTAATAGTCTATTCAACCTCTTGCATTTAAACCTCTTAAAGTGCACGACACAAAATAAGATATTTTGAAGAATGTTAAACACCAACCAAACATAGTACCCATTGACAGGCATTGGTCTGCCTACACAAATCAGTATACAATAGAAGTAAATAGAGACCATTCTTCGAAATACCTTTTGCTACTTCCGCAAAAATTCATTCTTGGGTGAAATCAATTGCTGACATCCACCCCATTAAAACCTTAAATGTATCAGACTGGATTATGTAACCCTTGTTTTTATGGTTTTGTCATATTCTGTGTTTAATGTTATTATCTCTCTAGGTTGCCATCGACTTCACAGCATCTAATGGAGACCCTCGCAATAGTTGTTCCCTTCACTACATCAACCCCTATCAGCCAAATGAGTATCTGAAAGCTTTGATAGCCGTTGGGGAAATCTGCCAGGATTATGACAGGTTAGTGCTGGTGTTAATAAATCATCATGTTGCTTTGCTTTTAAACCAGGTCTTCTTTTTTGTCTTACTTTTGGCATCCCTTTAGAAAGGTTATAGTACCAACAATAGTAAGCTATAACAATACTCATAATATTTTTTATTGGTCAACATTTACCCAGGCCACAAGACCATGTCACATCTCAGATATTTACAAAAGAGGAACATCACTGATGACTCATATTACAAAAACCAGCAATACACACAGTGTCACAATGCCAAGTTTTAAGAAAAAGAACATCACAGAAGCTTAAGCAGAAGACAAAGCGGCAGAGAGAATTGTTCGTTTTCAATTATTTGTGTGCTTATGTTGTTTTGAGCTCATTGAGATTAGCTTTGAAGGAGCTGGTTAATAACTGCCTTCCACATTTATAATGAAATCGGTTCTAAAGGGAAGACTTCAAATCCAAATGAAACAAGACCCAAATGAATTCTAAAAACAAAGATTTAATGTGGGAATAACGATCAAATGGTGAGCACTTGTTAATATAAAAGATATAAATTTTAGTACCTTTGTGATTTAGCCTGAGGATGCTCAAGGGTTCTCAAGGGTTGTTTACGCCAACGCTTTGTGGGATGCCCAATCGGGCAGAGAGGGTGTGTTTCTGAAGTCCTCACATCAACCGGTCACCTGTTGTTATATATGGAGCTGCGCAATGATCATGTCAGCGTGAGGATTTGGGTTTGTTGGCATTTTACCTTTTAATAAATGTAGACCTAGGCTTGCTCTCCTGAGGTGCTTACCGGCGAGAGAATTAAGATGATTAAATTCTGCATTGTTTAAATATATAACAAGGTTCATGGATATTCTGTGCAGTTCGGTCAATGTCGATGATGTTGTTGGTGTCATGTGGCTGGCATTTAACACAACAAGTTGCAGCAACCATCATCTCTTTCAGTTACATAGACTTCAAATTAACAAAAATAAACCCATCTGAATGAAAATCCTTGTTTTTCTTGTGCCATTAATAATGTATGGCGTTCACATTATGAAGAATAACAATAAACAGGGATATATTAGAACTCATCAATCATTCTTTGGTCAAACTGCTTTTAAGATTGTTTTGCTGAGGTTAATTTCATTTTTATGTCTTTTTTAGACAGACAATAACGTAATGTTTTCACACTTTTTTAACACATTTTTTTTGTGCTGTTTATTGTGACTTGTACTTTTAAGTACTGAATATCATTGTATATCATTGCTGCCTTTCAATTCATTGTTTCTACATATTTTTGTGATTTCAAATTTGATCATAAATCATTATTATTAATCACCCTTTATGTTTATCGCTGGGTTTTGTGGAAATCTAACCTTTAAAATGTATTAAAAAGTAAATAGTATTGTTAATGCTTTTCCATTTTCTGAAAAACAGCAAATTTGGTCTATTTGGTTTTGGGAGGACAGAGACAATATGTTCATATAAAGCATTATTTTATTCTAATATGAAAGAAGAGAATTCTTTGTGATTCATGTGATGCTGGTGGAAATCTTTTCTCTTCATGTCTTTCGAGCAGAAAGACACACATTACTTAAAGCAGATATTCATCACAATTCTTTCGGCTCATAATGGTACTGAAAATAAGCAGATATTGATTTCATTTTGCCCGCCTAATGCATCCTCTTATAACTGGCAGAGAAAATGCCAGAAAGAGAACGAGAATTTACAATATGGCTGTTGTCCAAAATGTGTTTCAGATAACCTCTGAAATAAGCTCCACCGCCGACACGTATAATCACTTGCTAATAAAGATTCCTTTTGCTTTGTGCTGTATCTGTAAGCTTCTAATAGTGTCCAACACCTTACGTCATCACTAGGCATTAACACTAATATGATGCACAAACCTTAACAAGCTAGACCGGTTCTGGTGCACATTTTGTCTGGTGTCAGACTGACATTGACTTTGGTAAGTCGAGTCATGAGTCATTTCACTGTTCGTGCTCCACGGATCTCTGCATGCGGTCTCGCTATCCTTTGGGCTTTCATTAAAAGCAGGATTAGTCCTTTCACAGAAGTTTGTCTTTGCCTCTCCTATGAGATTTGGGGCGTTGTTGGGGGGCCTGATTGCCTTTATGTGGATCATGAGTTTTTCCGAAATGATTCCCCCTGAAGAGTCTTAAAAGCTTTGGCTGAAAACTTAAAAGGCCATTTTCTCCAGCAACAGTTTTCAAGCAATGGAAAGCATGTCAAGTCCTTATTTCATAATCGTTCAGAGTTTAGAGAGCCATTTGTGGCTGTGGTGGTACTGTAGATGTTCTTCCATACAGTGGATGCCCCGAAGTGCACATATCCATCATTTCCAACAGCAAAGTGTTTTAGGTGACTGTTGAAAATCATTTCGGCGAAATGAAATTGAAATAAACCTTCACAAAAAGAGTCTAAAGATTCACAAGCAGTATTATTCAGGATGTTTGTTCAAAGACATTTCTTCTGGGAATGGAAGATGACTGAGGAATACGAATGCCACCCTCGTGACCTAGTTTCACCGAGGGGTATGAGTAAGCTGCAGGCTTTTTGGAAGCTGAGAAGGCATTATTTTTTACTCATTTCCATAGCAGTTGGCACTGTGGGAAGAAGTCACAGTTGTCGGAACAGCTTGCCTCTCAATCATGGATGTGAGAATGTTTAGCATGTTGGGCATCACCGTATCATGCATATAAATCACGCTGATGGATTCAGCACATCGGACCACTTGTTGGGAATGTTGGAACATGGCAGTATGGTGTAAGCGGCATGTTGTGAATGTTATTAGGGATCTATGTTGTGAAACATATGTATAGCTTTATTAAGAATGTACAATAACATGATATGGCTGGATACAAAAGAGCTGGATGATGGTAATCCCCTTATCACATATCAGCAGTTCTTATTTATATTAACTATGATTCATTGACCAACATGAAGCCCAAGCTCCAAAGCTTTCACAAGATATTGTCCTCAGACTGCTTATGTGAGAACTAATTCAATCTCACGCAGTATCAAACTCAATCCCATCAGACCAAACCGAGCAGAATGTTCTCATCGGACATATCAGACTGATACTCCACATAGAGCAGGTGAACATTTTATAAAAAGTTTATTCTTTTGGAGCCCCATAAACCATATAACAAGGCTTTTGACACACATAAGCCCAAGGCTTTTTGACATATGTGCCAATGGTTATGATCAACTCTCTGTGGTTCTGACCTCACCATGCCCATCCTGTATCAGTCCCAAGGCTATGAGATGTGTTGCTTGCTGTGTGGATCTTCTGTCCAGCTGTGGCCGTGCATTCCCTGCTCACTCCCTGAAGTCTTTTTAATCCCATCATCCTCCCTCAACACGCTCCACACATGTGTTCTTACACACAGCAGTATGAAATGCTTACCCTGCAACCCAGATAATATTCAACCTTTTGAAAGTGTTACGGTGCAATTTTGAAAATAAAATTATTAAAGAAAAAAGGGGAGGAACAAGCTATTAATAATGAGCTCTATCATTTTCCACATGGCCTCGTTCTTCATGCAGTTCAATTTAGATGAAAATGACAAACAATGCTGATAAAAAAGAGAATTACATCGTAACTGTTCACTATTAGTTCATAATAGAGTAGCTTATCGATTAAATCAAGTTTATTTGTAAACAAACAACCGCAGAACAATAAATCATTTTTATTTAAGTGATAGTTGACCCAAATAATTCAAATTCTGTCATGTAATACTCACTGGTTGTTCTAAATCTGATGAAATGGTTTGATTTGGATGGATGCTGGTAATCAAACCATTCTTGACAACGTTGACCACCGTAGTAAGAAAATGCCAATGTAGTCAAAAATGCTGCAGAACTTTTTGCTATTCTTCAAAACGTCTAGGTTACTATTGTAACCCCGGTTCCCTGATGGAGGGAACGAGACGTTGTGTCGAAGAACGACAGTATGGGGGTTCGCTCTTGAGAACCAATCGACTCTGACTTTGTTTAAAAGGCCAATGAAATTTGGCGAATGAAATTTGCATGCCATGACCCGCCCCGGACATCCGGGTATAAAAGGGGAGACGGCGTGCTCATTCATTACCTTTTGTGCTGAGGAACGTAAGGATGACTCACGATCGCTGCAGCGAGTAGCACAGCGACGTGGCACGAAAGGACACAACGTCTCGTTCCCTCCATCAGGGAACCGGGGTTACAATAGTAACCTAGACGTTCCCTTTCTGTCGGTCTCTCGACGTTGTGTCGAAGAACGACAGTATGGGGTTCCTATGTAACACGCCACGTCACTGTGCTGCGTCACGATCTCTAGCGGAGCGACCCTGACAGGCTCGAGCGGGTCCAACGGTCTGTGCTTCTACGCGAGAGCGTAACCTTCCAGTGGGGAAATGGTAACACGTCCCAGAGCTTTTTGACAAAAAGGTGAGAGGTAACTTACCACCGGTCTCCACGGGCGACGGCCTTCCTATCTCTACAGCGAGATAGCCGCCCGACCGTGAACTGCACTGGGAAACGCGGCCCCTTCAAGGAGGGAGTGCGTTACGGAGGCCACATCCTACCGTAGGGAGGTTAACATGTGGAGATGTACCAATGGTCTCACCTGATAAGGGCAGAACTCATGGAAAAATTAGTGTGCATTGCTACCTGTATTTTGGGAGCACCACGTGAGGGAGATCACACATTCACCTAATGGGGAATTCTGGTGAAGGAATTACATCGTACGGGGCCACCCCTGAGGGGGGGAGCCACTACGTACGGAGCACTGGCTGAAGAAAGGGGCTCACCTGAAAAGGGGCAGCTCACTCCGATGTTCAGCCTGGTTACAAGGTCCGCTCCGCCCGGCCTGTTACCATGGAGGTGCTGAGTGATGGAATTAGGTTACCTATACTCGCCTGTAGGGGAAGTAGAGAGGTAGATTAGAGCACTGAACTCACCTGAAAAGGGAAGAAGGCTCTTTCGCAGGCGTACGCCCGGCCAGTGGCTAGTTCTACCTGCGTAAAACCCGAGCTGATACTGGTTCCACCCTGAGGTTATAAAACCTTGCAAAGGTGTTGGACGTAGCCCAACCCGCAGCTGTGCAGATGTCTGCCAGAGAGGCGCCCTGAGCCAAAGCCCACGAGGAGGCTACACCCCTAGTAGAGTGAGCCCTCACTGCGAGCGGGCATGGCAGGTTCTGGCATCGGTAAGCCATGGAATGGCATCCACGATCCAGTGCCAATCTCTGTTTGGAGACAGCTCTCCCTCTTTGCTGACCTCCATAACAGACAAAAAGCTGCTCAGAGCTCCTGAAGCTCTGCGTGCGTTCCAGGTAGAAGCGTAACGCTCGTACCGGACACAGCACTGAAGGAGTTGGGTCTTCCTCCCCTGTGGGGAGCGCCTGCAGGTTCACTACCTGATCCCGAAGGGGGGTGGTAGGAACTTTGGGCACGTAGCCGGGTCGGGGTCTCAGGATAACGTGAGAGTTATTCGGCCCGAACTGTAGGCACTCGTTGGACATGGAGAATGCTTGTAGGTCCCCTACCCTCTTGATAGAAGCGAGCGCTACTAGGAGTGCTGTCTTCCTCGTGAGACGAGGAAGGTCAGACTCTACTAGGGGCTCGACAGGGGTCTCGGAAAGGCCCGTTAGGACCACGTCGAGATCCCAAGAGGGTATAGGGCGTGGATGCGGGGGATTAACCCGCCTCGTGCCCCTGAGGAACTTGGTGACCAGGCTATGCTGTCCGAGATACTTACCTTCCACCAGCTCATGGTGTGCGGCAGCACTGCACTGATCACACATACTCCGGGCTCTTCACTGTGTGAGGAGCACCAGGACGAGAAGATGCGCCACTTTGCAGCGTACACACGCCTCGTGGTTGGTGCCCTCGCCTGAACAATTGTCCGCCACCACCGGAGGCAATTCGTTCAGGATCTCCTCGTCCCGTCCAGGGACCAGACATGGAGATTCCAGAGGTCTGGTCGCGGGTGCCATACCGTACCCTTCCCCTGGGACAGAAGGTCCTTCCGCAGGGGAATGGGCCAGGGGGGAGCTATCGCTAGAGGTATTAGCTCTGCGAACCAAGCCTGGTTGGGCCAGTATGGCGCAATTAACAGGACCTGGTGTTCCTCGACCCTGACCTTGCACAGGACCTGTGCAAGAAGGCTCACTGGGGGGAAGGCGTACTTCCACTTGTCCCGGGGCCAGCTGTGCGCTAGGGCATCCGTGCCGAGGGAACCCTCGGTCAAGGAGTACCACAGGGGGCAATGGGTGTTGTCTGGTGAGGCAAACAGGTCCACCTGTGCCTGACCAAACAGTTCCCATATCAGCCGGATCGTCCCAGGATGGAGTCGCCATTCTCCTCGAGGCGGTGTCTGACAAGAGAGCGCGTCGGCTGTCTGGTTCAGGTAGCCTGGGAGAAATACGGCTTGCCGAGATCCTATTCTCTGCTGACTCCAGAGGAGGAGGCGTCGGGCAAGTTGTGACAAGCGGCGCGAGCGCATCCCGCCTTGGCGGTTGATGTACGCTATCGCGGCCCTGCTGTCGGAGCGGATCAGCACATGCTTGCCTCTCACTAGAGGTAAAAACCTCCTGAGGGCGAGCATGACCGCTAACAACTCCAGGCAATTGATGTGCCAGTACAGTCGGGGACCCGTCCATCGACCCGAAGCTGTATGCCCGTTGCACACTGCTCCCCAGCCCAACAGGGAGGCGTCCGTTGTCACCACAACGGACCTCGAAACCTGTCCGAGGGGTACTCCCGCTCGTAAAAAGGTCCCGGAGGACCATGGGGCCAGGGTGCTCCGACACTGAGGCGTGATGGCAATCCGCCTGGTGCCTGTGCGCCACGCGCTCCTCGGAACCCGACTCTGAAGCCAATGCTGAAGTGGTCGCATGTGCATCAAACCCGAGTGGGATAACCCCAGTCGTGGATGCCATATGCCCCAGGAGCCTCTGAAAATATTTCAGGGAGACCACTGGACGCCTGAGCTTGCTCAGGCTTCGCAGCAAGGCTTGAGCACGCTCCTCCGTGAGTCGTGCAAACATGGTGACAGAGTCTAGTTCCATACCGAGATAAGAGATGCTCTGCACTGGGGCGAGCTTGCTCTTCTCCCGGTTGACCTGTAAACCCAATCGGTTTAGGTGCTGAAGCACCATGTCCCTGTGTGTACATACTAAATCTCGCGAGTGAACCAAGATAAGCCAGTCGTCGAGATAGTTTAGTACACGCACGCCCCGCTCTCTGAGGGGGGATAGTGCGGCTTCCGCGACTTTCGTGAAGACGCGGGGAGATAGGGACAGCCCGAAGGGCAGGACTTTGTACTGGTACGCACGACCTTCGAAGGCGAACCGTAGGAACGGTCTGTGCCGAGGAAGTATCGAGACGTGAAAGTACGCGTCCTTCAGGTCGATCGCCACGAACCAATCCTCGTGTCTCGAGGATGCGCTTCTGTGTTAGCATTCTGAACGGAAGTCTGTATAGACACCTGTTCAGTGAACGCAGGTCCAGAATTGGGCGCAGCCCTCCACCTCTCTTGGGGACAATGAAGTACGGGCTGTAGAAGCCCGACGACATCTCGGCCATGGGAACGGGTTCGATCGCTTCTTTTGCCAAAAGAGTCGCCACCTCTGCCCGAAGAACGGCGGAATCCTTCCCTCGTACCGAGGTATGAAGGATTCCCCGAAATTTGGGAGGGTGTCTGGCGAACTGGATCGCATAGCCGAGACGGATCGTTCGGTCTAGCCACCGCCCCGGTCTGCCTAGCATGGACCATGCGTGCAGTCGTTGGGCCAGCGGGACCAGAGGAACGATCTCCTTCACCATCTCCATGGAGGGGGGTTCTGTGGCTCTCAGGACAGCCGCTCTGCCTGGGGACGGATCCCCTAGGGGCTTGCTGTCCCGAGTACTTACCTGCCTGTGGGATTCGCAGTGTAGCACACCGTCTATTTGAGAGAGTGTCTGACTGCAATTCCGCCGATGTGACGCAACGTCTAGTCGTGACGCACTGTTGGGTCGGGTTGACGCAACGTCGGGTCGGATTAACGAAACGTCTTGCAACCGTACACCGTCGCTCGGAGAGTGATAATGGTTGAGTTTTAAGGCCAGAGGAGGAAACAGCCATTTTTGAGAGGAAGTGGGCGCCAGGCCCTGAAACAGGCCCGGCACGAGTTGGGACGTGGCAGGACCGTCCCGCACCGGCCACTTTGGAGATCGAATGTCCTGGGCCGGGCATGGTGGTGTCTTCCCGCGCTTCCTGCGGGGTGGTTGCTGACTGGGAGGAGTCGCTCTCCTCCGGGTCGCCGATCTCCGGGTCGCCGCCTCAGGGGGAGATACAACCGGAGTGGTCGGTTGGGAGGGGCGAGGCCGTTTGGGAGCAGACAATGCACGGAGCCTAGACAGCACGGAGGCGGCCTGGCTGCGGCGAGGGAGGATATGCTTGATAGCCTCCGTCTGCTTCTGCACGGCGGAAAACTGCTGAGAGAAGCTCTCCACCGTGTCTCCAAACAACCCACCCTGCGCAATGGGGGCATCGAGAAAGCGGGCTTTCTCGGCCTCACGCATTTGCGCAAGGTTCAGCCAGAGATGTCTCTCTTGGACCACCAAAGTGGACATCGTCCGACCCAGGGCACGCGCCGTAACCTTAGTGGCCCGAAGGGCCAGGTCAGTCGCAGTGCGCAGCTCCTGCAGAACTGCGGGGTCAGAACTTCCCTCGTCTAGCTCCTTAAGAGCCCTGGCCTGGTGGACCTGCAGGATGGCCATGGCATGGAGCGAGGAAGCAGCCTGTCCAGTGGCCGCGTAAGCTCTCGACCCGAGGGTCGAAGAGATCTTACACGCCTTGGATGGAGTTACGGCCGACCCTTCCAGGTAGAAGCGGTCTGAGGGCACAAGTGCACCGCAACAGCCCGCTCCACCTGGGGTATGTCAACGCAACCCCTTGCTGCCCCCCCATCGAGGGAAGTGAGGGTGGAAGAGCCCGTCTGCCGTGTACGCGTCGAGAACCGCGCATTCCACGACTTCGTGATCTCTTCGTGCACTTCCGGCAAGAATGGCACCGGGATCGGGCGTGGCTTTGAACCCCGCTCGGATCCCAGGTACCATGCGTCCAGCCGCGAACGTTGGGGTGACGGCGGGGCCGTACACTGAAGCCCAATGCTCGCGGCGGCCCGGGAAAGCATGGCCGCCATCTCAGGATCCGGATCATCTCGGGACTTACCCGCCGGAGGCGGAAGCTCCAGGACGTCCTCCGAATCCGAGGCTAGCAGGTCACCCTCCGATGTTGCGACAGACAGCTCGTCCTCATCCCAGAGGGAAGCGAGAGACGGCGTACCGTCTCTCACTGATGAGGTAGACGAGCGTGCCGAGGTATAGATGCTCCGCGAGCCAGAGGCTGACGGGGTGACATCCAAAGAGCCCTCGTAATCACCGACGCCGCTCCCCGAGACCGCCGACCGTGCCGTAGCCGCAGCCAACGATCCACAGGGAGCTGACGAAATGGTGGCTTGCTCTCCAAGGAAAGACGCCACCCGTGACCGCAACGTCTTGATCGACATCTGCTCGCAATGCGGGCAGGTCGGTCCCATAAATGCCGCCTCAGCGTGTTTGAGACCCAAACACACGAGGCCGACCTCATGGGTATCCCCATCTAGGACAAGCTTGCCGCAACCAAGGGAACTATGCGCCATGAGGCAACACGCTGTTTAGAAATTGCTCTTTTAAGAAAGAGAAGACACTCTCTGTCTTCTGCTGGACGCTCAGGGGAGTCGAAGTTGGACAATCCGCTGCAAACCGCGTCGTGACACCAGCAGGAAGATGATCGCCAGAAGTCGATTCTTGCTTCAGACTCGAAGTCATCCGCCAGGTTCCGAAGAACAAAAGGTAATGAATGAGCACGCCGTCTCCCCTTTTATAACCGGATGTCCGGGGCGGGGCATGGCATGCAAATTTCATTCGCCAAATTTCATTGGCCTTTTAAACAAAGTCAGAGTCGATTGGTTCTCAAGAGCGAACCCCCATACTGTCGTTCTTCGACACAACGTCGAGAGACCGACAGAAAGGGAATATCTTTTTTTGTGTTGGACGGAAAAACAACGTTTATAATGTATTTTATCCTACTATGGTAGTCAGTGGGGTTCAAAAGCTGTTACTGTTACAAGCATTCTTCCAAATAACTTTTTTATGTTCATTAAAACAGATGTTCATTAATAGATTTAAAGGCGAGTAAATGATGAAATGCAAATAAACTCTTCAAATACAGCTTGGTTTTGAACAACAACAATACTCTTTTTAAAACATTAGTACAATTAAGATGTTCTTCTTGAAATAAAATTGGTTTTACTGTTTTAACATAACATTTAACATTTTTTCCATTTGGCAGATATTTTATCCACATTACATTCAAACAGTATTTATAATGTAGTTTATTTGCTTAACCATTAATAAACGGTTTTGGTTTATCACAGTGACAAACGCTTCTCTGCTTTGGGCTTTGGAGCAAGAATTCCACCAAATTATGAGGTAAGATATCATTTTAAATATGTTCATATACAAGTTTTTTTGCCAAGTGCACCTGTAAAACATGCGCCAAGTGCATATTTTAATGTATATGCTATATTTTTGTGAAAAGCAGACTTAAATTGAGTTGTTTTGCCTTGACCAACATCTATTGTTTTAATTTTTAAACGTGAACTTCATTTGATCTGTTCGGATTCTGAACCACGTGCCACATTAGTTCTCGCTCTGATTCTAACAAATGCAAAATAAAGCAACCTGTCATCGAATTTAAACCTCTGCAGAGAAAAAAGTCCCAGGAATTTAAATAACAGGCTGCAGTCTGTGTTTACTGCAAAGAACTCCAGGATTTCAATTTGTGGGTGTGTTTCTTTAGGCACTGCAGTAGCTAAACTCTTTTTTCCTTTTCATAAAAATGTAACAATGATAGTCTAAAAAAGGAAAAGTATATTCAAAAGGTCTTTGTTATATGGAGAAAATGGGGAAATGTACTCAACTGGGGAAATATTATATTTTAGCATCATTGGGTTATTTCATGCATAATGCTGCTGAAAATAGGCAAATGTGCCGGGATACACACAGCATGATACATTGCCTTTATTAAACTGGATTTGACAGCTTAAATAGGATTTTATCGAACTTAAAGTCTAGGTTAAACAAGTGCAAATGTCTGAACTATAAATGTCTTTTCCCCCAAAGGTGTCACATGATTTTGCCATCAATTTCAACCCGGAGGATGATGAATGTGAAGGTACGAGCATTACACATGTACCGCTGTTAAAACCAACTAAAGCTGGTTTTGGAACCATATGAAGTTTTTATAGGCAGTAAAGATGATCTGTAAACTGGTACTTAAAATATATAAATATCAAAGCATGTGGGGTGACAAAAATAGTAATCATATATAGCTTATCATGACATAAATGTAATCTGATATTATTATAAACAACTTATAGAATGTGTTTGTGAGCAATGTACATTGTAAAAAGTGCGTCATGTGACATGACATAATAATATAATATATCAGAAAAATAAACAGGGTTGTATTATCTAGATGTATTTTTTTAATATTTAATTGTTTTTTTCTGTGAAAAATATTAAAAGATTGATTAAAAATACAACAGTACATTTTTCTTTTCATTAACGCGGCATGAAATTTCGCCAAAGTTCAATTTTTTTACTTGCGTACGTGCCGCAGTAAACCTCCTCATGTCTATTCGCGTCTCTGCATTTAACTTAACATGTAAATCAGTCACGCCTGACGCCCTGTATACGTAGCCGAATTACAAAGGTGGGGACGAGAGCGAGTCTTCTAACCTGTATGTATACCTACTGTGAAACGTCGTTTAGATCATTTAAAAAATCAAAGGTGAAAGTCATAGCTTGCATAGTATAGACGCAGAGAATAGATTAACGGCTATATTTTTTTTCATCGCCCTATAAGAGTCTCCCGTTAACGCAACACGTTAACGCCGATAACGGCCCACCACTAGTAAAAACACAGTACAATTTTGAATGTATTTAATATGTGACGTCACTGTTAAACTCAAGTCAGTAGAAACGGGCCAACATAGGAATCAGCACATTTTTAAAGTAAAGGTCTTGTTGCAGTTAATCTTGAATCCTGCAATTTCCGCACGAGACCGACTATTCCAAATTAGACTTGATCCTAAAAACCACTGCTTTCCCTGCCAATCCTCCAGCACTGCTTTCAGAAAGAGATAGAAGCGAGCTCCCAGAGCTGAACTGATTGCTGTGTCCCCTTTCTTCTGATCAGAGATCCAGGGGGTCGTGGAAGCTTATCAAAACTGCCTCCCCAAAATCCAGCTGTATGGACCGACAAACGTTGCTCCCATCATCAACAGGATAGCAAAACAGGCGGCGGGGAAAGAGCCCATCAAAGATGCTTCTGTGAGTATCTTTCAAGTTTCTTATTAAGGCCCAGCACTCAGGGGGAAATTCATTTAGATTCAGTTGCCAATGTTTTTTTTTATTCATTGCATCCGGTGTTGTTTATTTGCATGTGTTGTCTTTATTTAAATGCAAAGTAAGGTAGGCAAATTGAGCAAATGCACTTTGGTTATTTCAGGACGCTCTTTTAAAGTGATATCATATCATAGATGAAACATTCTCTTGTTGTTTTAAATCTTTGTAATATTTTTTCTCATGCTCAAATAAGATATTACAAAGAATGATGGTTATTCCATCATTCAAACAACAAATGCCAACCATTCACTTGTAATTGTTGAGTGTCCATACATTCAAAGTGAATGGGTGACCTACAAAATAGTTGGGCAGTCGTGGCCTGGTGGTTCGAGTCTTGGACTCGTGATCCGAAGGTTGCTGGTTCGAGACTGGGAACCAGCGGGAATACCACGACTGAGGTGAGGCCCTTGAGCAAGGCACCGTCCCCCCCACTGCTCCCCGGGCGCCGCAGCATGGCTGCCCACTGCTCCGGGTGTGTGTTCACTTACTGGATGGGTTTAATGCAGAGCACAAATTCCAAGTATGGAACACCATACTTGGTAATACGTCACTTCACTCCACTACAGTGTGTGCCTTGACCTTCACCTTCAAATAACTGCTTTTGTGTTCTGAGGAAGCAAGAAAGTTGTACAGGTTTGAAATGTCATTTTTGAGTGAACTATCCCTTTTACAAAACAAGATATTGTAAGCTTGATAAAATGACATTGTAAGCTTTATCATTTGTTGAATTACTGCTTAAAAGAACATATAAATATTTACCTTTTAATTCACTTTAATAATATGTGGCACTAACACTAAAACTATGCATGGGCAGGGATGTATACACACGTCTTTCCTTGGCAGCTATTGGTGAGCTGCCCTTGGTGGATCACTCTGCCGATTTTCGCCTCGTTTAAGTTCTTGATCATATTGACCATCTTGGCTGGGATGATGTAGTTCTTGATGATCTTCAGCAGGGTACCTCGATCCACATTTGCGCATTTCTCTTGGGCCTAGGCTTCTGATACTCTTTGCGACTGTGTTTAACTGTCGCTTTCTTCTGTTTCCTCTCTTCTATCTTTGACAGCTGAAATCCACTCTTTGTGGTGATGTTTTTTTCGTTCTGGCCACTTCTTGAAGGACTTTTCCAAGTGCCTCTTTTACTGTCTGCCAAATGCCCTGCACCCTATTTAATCTGTCTTCCTTGTGCTGTACCTGTAGCACCTCAAATCTATTTTTCAACTGAAGTCCAAACTCTTCCATGACGCTGGGGATCTTTAGAGGTGTAATGTCGTACTTCGCTCTATAATTTGTTGTTCTCTTCCAGATCTTCTTTGACTTCAGCTGCATGCTGAATACTACTAGGTGTTAATCAGAAGCCACATCTACTCCTCTTCTAACCCTAACATCCTGAAGGGATCTTCTGAACTTAATGCAGATGTGATCAATCTGATTATCTGTCAGACTGTCCAGGTGCTTTTTTGGATCCACTCATGAAGATAGATGCTTTGTTCATGGGGTTGTCGTGGCCTGGGGGTTTGAGTCTTGGTTTGAGTGGTTCGAGTCTCGTGATCCGAAGGTTGCTGGTTCGAGATTGGAACCAGCGGGAATACCACGACCTCAGTGTGAGCCATGACCTTCACTTTTTTTTTTTAGATGTCCATATGTTGAGCGCACACAGTCCTGCAAATCTCTTTACATTAGTAATCATAACTTCCAGCCCGTGGATCTCAATCACTTGTTCATATCCTGGGTTGTCAATCTTGGTATTGAAGTCTCCCAGAAGGAGAACAATGTCTCTGGTTGAAATGTCTATACTATTTTCTGGTCCTTGCCTTCCTCGTCGGAGTCATTAGTTGGAGTGTTACTCTTGATGATGTTAAGGCTTACCTTTTTGTGCTTGGTTCTGAAGGATGCTGCGATGATTCTGGGACCATGCGCCTCCCATCCAATCAGTGCCCACTGTAGAAATGCGGAGATAGAGAGAAAGAGAAATAGAATAGAAAATTCCAAAATGACAGGGTAAAAAAATCAGACCTTTTCAATTTGAAACATAATATAGCTCAAATAATATTTAATAATATATTGACCGCTGAAATAAGATATAAAGGGTATGTCACATCTTCTACTAGCCATTTTATGAAAGAGAAAACATAAAGAGCGCTGTTGAAAAAAAGAAGTTACATAGCTTGGAAAGCATAAGGGTAAATTATGACGTTTCATTTTAAAGTGTGCTGTTTTATTTTCTGCTGAGGGTTATTTTGTCAAAGAATGCTGCTACCTTAAATTCAGAAACCTATAAAGTAGCTTAACATTACCTATGATTAAGTGCTCTCAGGTCAAATACTTGCCCTTCAGCTTTTTCAAGGCAATTCTCTACATGTTGCTGTGTTTCATTGCCTTTGTTTCCATGACCTTGCCATGATCTTCATTCATTATTAATTCTTAGATCACCCCTTCCCCAAAAGATCAGTTTTCAGTAAATGGGCTCAGACAGATCAATGTTCAGAAACCAGAACAGTCATCCAAACAGTAGACTTTGCATGTGTAACGTTGGTCAGACCCTTTGGAAAATATTGTTCTACGTTTAATCATATATCCAAATTACATTGGTGTCTTATATTTATATATAACGTTCTATGAATTTCTTAAATTGTTTTGCAAGTTTCTAAATAGGTTCCTGCATTCATTGTTTTATGACTTTATCCTTGCTAGTATGTTTGACTATTTGTAATACAGTCATGCTTGTAATATTGTATGGTATATAAAAGAACATTCCTAAATAACAGCCCTCTTCTTTTCTAGCGATATCACATCCTGTTGATCCTCACAGACGGGGTGGTAACAGATATGGCCGACACGCGGGAGGCCATCGTACGTGGATCCTACCAGCCCATGTCTATCATCATAGTCGGTGTGGGAAACGCGGATTTCACGGATATGCAGATTCTTGATGGAGATGATGGAGTCCTGCGATCACCCAAGGGAGAACCTGTCTTGAGAGACATTGTGCAGTTTGTTCCCTTTAGAGATTTTAAAACGGTGAGTTTGTATCTTTTTGTGAATTTGTGCATTTATATTTGTGCTGATAAATATTTTTTTAGTGGAAAACTGATTTTATTAAAAAACTCCAGAAAAAGTTGGAACTGATCTCCGAACTATAGTTACTATAAATTTCTGTGGACGACTTTATTTTGCATAAAATCTATTGCTTGACAAAAAATACTACATTAATAAAGGAGGTGACAATTGATCCCTAGTGGCAAGCATGAAAAGTGCTTCAGACAGGAGACATAATAACTAATTTATCAAAGATATCAACCTTTTTTATTATGAGAAAGATTACAATAATACTAAACATAGCATGTATTGTTCGATATCGAATAAGATGCCAATATATCTCCTATCCCTAGTATATATAAAGAGATGGCGCCAAGGATATTATAATGAATGTCTAGAAACACAGCGCTCCATATGCCCGCTTTGGCGAAGAAAGTTCTTTGCGTTTTCCCGCAAAAATATCCAATCATCAATTAACTAATATTCTCTTTTTCGGACATTCGTGAGGCGCTTACTAGACTCTGAGCTTACCTAGTAGATGAAGACTCTTTGATGAAGGTGATTTTTTTGTGAAATTTTAAGTACAATGGTACACATTCAACATAAGGTTTAAAAGGTTTAATAAGCAAATTGTGATTTTAGTAGAAATCTGCTTTTAAACTTTCCAAGGAGATAGAAATGAGAATTTGCTACTGCCTAAAGTAGTTGCAAACATGGTCACCTTATGCCACAACTTCCGTAAATGGACTTTGTTTTCATTAAGTACAATAGCTCAAAATTACAGCTATCTAACAGAAAAGAACACAGTAAAAACAGGATTTTCTATATATGTTTTTTATATAAACTCTTACTATTCTTTACTTAAAATGTAAGGGTGATAAACAGACAGGAAAAAGGCTTCTACGCATATCTTGATTTTGCAAATTTTGAGTAATTTATGACTTATAACTTTAATTTTGGTTCTCTTTTAAGTGAATCCTGGATACCTGCTGTAAATTACACCGTTCTTCAGTGAATCAGGCAGGCAGGCATATGAACATTTTGTTCCCAACTGGAGTGCACAGCCAGAAAAATAAAACATTAATTGTTGGGAAGCGAGGATTAAAAACGTGTAAATGCTTCCAAATTGTTTTTCTATTCCCCATTAAATACTCAGCAGTATGCTGCTTGGATCGCATCCAAACAATTCAAATCACAAATTGTACTTTCCTCATTTCTTCCAGACGCAATTTGCCATGGATTTTGATTATTGTTTTTTTTTACACTATTGTTCATGTTTCTCCCTACCAAAGTGCGTATCTCCTTTCGCAGGCTTCACCGGCCGCCCTGGCGAAGTGCGTCCTAGCGGAGGTGCCTAAACAGGTAGTGGAGTACTTCAGTCACAAGGCAATACCGCCAATGAACCCAGTGCTGAATTCCGCCCCCAACTCCATCGCCAACACACCCGAATAGCACTTCAACTTCCCTGTGCACTTCTACAGTAATGTGAACGAGAAAACTGGGACAGGACTACTCGACCACCACAGTATACCATAGCCCTGATAACTTTTCTTTCAAACTGGTGTTCATACAGACTGGTATTGTTGCGAAATCTCGATGCCCTTGACAATAACATCTCACCCAGCATGCAAACTTGGAGGCCTTGTTCATCTGCCCATGTGAGGCACTTTTGAAGTGTCAGACAATACATGAAATTCCCATCAGGACCACAGGCCCTCTGATCCCACTGGCTAATGGAGACCTGTACACGGTGTTCTTCAGAGCAGTTTGGGATTTTGTTCTGCCTTCTTGTGTGCGGTTTTTATTTCTGGACTCCTGGAGGACTAAAACAGAAATGCTGAGAAAAAAGTGTGATAGGGAAAATAGCATGTGCAGAAACTAGTTTGGCTCCAGCTACGCTTGACAAAGCACCGGTGTGATGTCATCATCTTAATATATTGAAGTATATTAACAATAAGTGATATGAAGGATTTGAGCTGGATTTATTAATTCCCCAAAATGCAGGTGACCAATCCCAATCTCTTTGCTTTAACAGTGTTATTGGAAAGGTTTATTCACAGGGAAATAAAAATGCATCTATTCTCATAATTGCCGAGACAAATTTCACCTTTAAATGTGTTATGCAAAAAGTACAGTAGACAGAGCAAGTCATTATTTAAATATTAAAATCAGACCCAATTTGCATTTACTTATGTTTGGTAACACGTGACATGCACATGCAAAAGGCACAAAGGAACTTATCACAAATACATTGTGATATATATAAAATATATACATTTGCATCGGTAAACACAATGTCTGAATCAGTGTGCATGAGCCGAAATACTGACTACTGTCCCAACCATACATGCACAAAACTTGAATGGCTATATTTATACATAAGACCCTCAGTGAAAGGTTGATTTACAGAAACCGATTTTAAGTTATCAAATATGATTTCTTTCAAGTATATTCTCGAAACATGAAAACTGTTAAACTCTACAGTTCTATGCTTACGACACCGTACCTTATTTTAGCTTAAGGAAAACATATTTAAGAGTATTTACACACTGTGCTTTTTTTATGAGCACTCTATTACTAGAAAGCCAAATTACTGATTTAGTGCCACCTATTTACATAGAGTATATATAATGCCAAGAATGGGTCTGAGCATGGAAGTCTTGCTTGTCAGTTTATGACACCGGGACACCTTTAATGAGTCACATGCATGGTGACGTGATATATCCAAGCGCATGAATGGGCCTCAAGTCTCGCTCTCCCTCCCAAACCTGGAGTATTCTGCTGTGCATACATGCCGTTATTGCATGAATGCTTATCCTTTAATTATGTAAATGAGGGTTGCCAGGTTTGTAACATGCTTTTGATTTCTTTCCTGAAGCTTGTGTATTTGTTGTTTGCAAAGGGCAATCCTCTTGTACATTGCTTTTTTGTTAATTTGCTCTCTGCCTATTTTTTAATTCGATTCCAAATGCACTACATTGCATGTTTAGTGTATCCGGAGGTAAGGACTGAAATGAGTTCCTTGTTCTTTGGAAAATTTGACAGACCAAGGTCAGTTTTCTGGTTGAACAGAATCCTTTGGTATTCAGACAGGCATGCGAGTCTTTAGGGAACATCACATCTGCTTAAAGACATTGTGGAAGGAGTCAGCTGCAGGCGGAGACGTTTCATCAAACTGAAGATGGACAGATTAATTTGTCTGGAAAATGATCATGTTTTATTACGGCACATTACTGCCCAAGGCAACTCATTGTAGGAAGCAGGAGGAATGGTTTCAGCATTTCACCTTGTTTTGTGTCACCTATGTTTAAGCGGCGTGTTTTGATTTGGATCTCTTTGGAAAGCTGTGATTTACTGCATGCACTCCTCTGTGTTAATATGTACCTGTCTGATTTTCTTCAGTGTTTCGTTGGAAGCGAGTCTGCCGTCGCAACAGCCCGTTTCCTGTAGTCTTGACTCGTAATTCTGAATCAACACTAATAAATCTTTTAATAATGTAACTGAATAGTAGTGAATGTCATGTGCACTAACATTCAGAGTCACATTGTTATATTTACACATGTAAATACTTGTAATATCACCAAAACTAAGACAACATGAATGAGTTATAGGTAAATGATCATTATTTATTGCAAATAACAGTCTGTAAAGACACATCAACAGAATGATACTTTATATTCCAAATAAAAGGCAATGAATTCATTCCCAGGACATTAAAGATCCTGGCATTTGTTATTGATAAGCTAAAAGAAATTTTTAAAGGGATTTGATTTTTTCAGTTAAAGGTGTGTGTCGACTCTGTCTTAAAATTCATATCAAACCTGTCTAGCTTTTGCCTATTTTATACTTTCTCATTTCACAGTCAGATGAATACTGGTATAATGCCTGTTCTAGGCAAATGGATTTATTCACTTGTCTGTTTTATTTTTTAGCCTTCACAACATGATATATACTACTTTAGGCCTAAACCTTCTTAAGCAATATATAAAACCAAGGGTGTATGTCTGGTTTTACATGGATAGGGACACATAAAAACCCTTTATAAATGCAAACCCCAAAGTTCCTTATTCTGCAAACTTTCAATTGAAGAATTTCATAAGAATAATTGGGAATAAGTTAACATCTCTACACAAAAAAACCAAAACTGTATGTGCACCAAGTCCTGAAATAAATATTTCAGGTTGCCTACTGTCTTTATATTTCAGTGCCTTTATTTTTGTATTTTCATTTAACCGAACACTTATTACAATCTATTCACTCTCATGTTTTAAATCATTTGACAAATAACATTATAAAATTAATTTCTAAGTAGGGGATATTGGGGACGGTTGCATCATGGCTTACTTCTCCTGTTAGGAATGATAAGTATGTTGCTTATTTTAAACATGCTCTCATATTTTTCTGGAAATAATCAGCAATGTGAATTCTCTTCTGGAAAGTAATTAAAAAAGTCTACTGTTATATAAGCATTATATTGTATATTCAAGTAATTTAAATAACTGTCTTATTATCTTCTTGAAGGTGTAGATAGCAAGTATCAAAGTGTTTGTGTCTTGACAACATAGCAAATTTTATCATGATTAACAAGTAGTTTTTTAATATGTAGTATGAATTTATTGTAAAGATTAATGAAAAAAAATGGTTTGTTTCTCATAACTTAGAAATATACTTTTCCTATTTATTACTTACACAGCCAAATTAAGACACACACAAACACGGTTTACTGCAGAGAAGGATTTTTAGAAAGTTTGTCATGATTTTTTATAGACCATGTCTGTTCACAAATTAAATGAAGAAATGCTAAATTATGTTATAGAATACATTTTGATAAATATAATGTTTAACAATTTGATAAACTGTTCCTGGGGACTGTTGCTGCTGTCCCTTTATGATCTTTTTCAAGTATAAATTGTGCGTAGATTACAATACACACAGGTCCTCGAGAATTTCTGCTTCTTCATATTTCTGTATCGAGAATAATCAAGACATTACACTCAAACATTTACTATTTAAAAAAATAGTGGTGCTCATAATGGCAGCAACATTAATTTAAGGTCAGGTCTGTGTTATCCTCTGAAAATGGTTTTGTAGTACTATTTTGAGAAACTTATATGTATTTGAATATCGCCTGGAGGACAATGCGAATTTTGTAGGATATATAAAATTTTTTATATAAATAAAACAATAACTATTAAAACCAGTTTTCATTTTCAAAGACATATACCAATATCTATTGTCTACTAGTCTCTTTTAAATTATATCAATTTAATATTTGTGTAAAGGTCAATTGACATGAAGCTGTAAAAATGAATCCATGAAAAGAAGAAATACACATTATCCCAGCTCATTCAATACATAATAGCATAGTCAGATCTAAGCTCAAGAAGACCCGCAGTATGTATCCTAACTAAAGAGGATGCGGTCTGAAATGTGTTGCTACATTTACTTTACATTGGTTGGGTGCATGAATAGATGAAGTTGCCATGGAGATTGTGCTGGATGCTTAATATGCATCCTTGAAGAAGTGTGGTGCGATGAGCTGGAGCAGATAATTGTTAAGAGAGTTGAGCAGCCTTGACTCAAGTTCAGGAGTTTCTAAAAACAGCATGTATACCAACCGTAATGTAATTCTGGGAATGTGTAGTGGGTCCGTGTGAATTCGATTTGTTCTTTGTTTAACATGTTAAATGTGTGGGTTTGATGTGTGGTTCACTGTAAGAGCATTAGTTGACGCAGGAAGTGTTCCCTAAAAAATAGTTCACTACAAAGTGTAATTCCCCATAGGGCTGTGCAACATATATCATGTGCTATACTATTGTAATAGTTTTTTAAAGAAATGTAAAATTACATTATCGAGTAAGTTGTTCATTTTTAATAACCAATCAAAACATGAATGAATGTGAATTCAGAACACAACTAACTTTCAGTCTTTTAATATCTGTTCAATGTACAAAATATTTTAATTGAGTTGTGTACCGTGGTCTTTTGTTATTTTAAATATTAAATCTAAAGACTTCTGTTTAATTTTGTTGTCGTTATTTTTATGATTATAAATAAATATTCTGTTATATGTTGTATAGTTAAAAATTTCTAAGGATTTAATACAATTATTACTTTGATCAGCCAAATTCCATATCACGTTAACATAATAATATTTTCCTGAAACAGTAAAACACGCTCACCATATACTTTGTCTTATACATGCACAGTTAGCTTTTAACTTAACCATGGATGTCCTGCAGCAATAGTTTTTTGGAGTTTGTTGGTTTTTAACGGGAAACAAACGTTCTCAAAAAGGCTGTGAATATCCTCCCGAGTAAAGATCCCAACCCACATAAAGGCAGCAGATTGCTAGCACTCGATTAATCCTATTGTACACTTTAAACATTAACTGGCACTGAAAGTAAGAAGCAAAGCCAAGCCTTGACACTGGTGAAGGATGTCCACTAGATTAATAATAGCAAAAACCTTCCAATAACTTTGGCATCCTGTATACGTGATGCTGCATTGCCTTGCACATACTCTTGTTGATGAACAAGTGATAGATTTAAGCTTGGTGTTGATACATCTTCTTATCTTTCGATCCTGAAGATCGGTTCAACTGTGGATATAACTGGCAGACCTTTTGGAACAAAATCAGAGTGTCAGGTAGACACAGAAATTAAGGGAAGAACAGCAGACAGGAGATATGTTAAATAAGCAGTTTATTAGGATAAGAGAAATTCCCAGTTGTGCTGAAACGCTGGTTCTAGTCCATTGTAGCTTTGTAGAACGACGTTGTAGAATCTGGTCTCATTGTTGTTTCGTCTAGCTCATTCTAACTTAATCTGCCTAAAAGTACATTTCGCATGTGTTATAAACCCAGAACAGAGAACGGGAAACTACAGCTTTACAGCAATGTCTTATGACGTCATTGAGAATCTTGAAAATGAGACGGTTGAAAACTCATCTGTACTCGTGAAGACAATGCAACATTCAACTTATAAGGAAATAAAAGACTGAAAACTATACAGAACATAATAGCTTATAGAAAACGAATAACTAAAGTAATACAACTAATAACTGAATCAAAGCAGTAAAGAGTAAAGAAGAATAATTATAAAAATAAAAAAGGAAATACAACGAAATATGTATGTAAGAATTTGATCATCTCTAGGAAATACATACAAACACAAAGGTGGTTTTAAGCAATTCAGATCCAGAGATCTATCAAGTGGTTACTACATGGTGGCTTACTGGCCGGAAGACTAAAGAGCAAACCTCCAGTTCACTATAAAAGTCTGCTGTTTAGACATCCTTGATGCCAACAATGCAGAAGAAGTTGCTTGTCCCAATTTGGTTTTCAAGAATATGGAATTTTACCTTAAGTTAAACACTCTAAAGGGAAAGTTCTCTCGTCATTTATTGACTTTAAATGCCGTAAAAGGCATGTTTTGAGAAATGTTGGTTTGCTGTGCATGATGGAAGCAAGTGTAGTTTCCAGCATCCTTCAAAACCACCGTTTAATGTGTCTGTGCAGGTTCGTATGAGTTTGAACAGATAGGTTGAGTAAGCGGTGAATTTTTTTGTTTTTTGCCGCTCATCCGTTTCAAATGTTTTTTTTCTTCATCTTTCAGTTTTTGTATTGTAAAACTGAAATGTGCTACTTGTTTTACACTGTGCAAATATTTGGCCGGTTGGCAGGCGGTTCCGTTTCTCTTTAGATAACGCACAAACAAACAACACCATCCGTATTTCAATGGAGATGCGTGTATTTGATGTCCGTCCTCTTTACTTTGCATTTCTGATGTAAATGAATGTTCAAAGCAAAGGCTGCACATCAGAACCCTGCCATTTCAACCTACTGACTCCACAGTGTCCTAAAAAAGCTGTTTCTCTTGCCAGCTGGGACAGTGTCAGGAAAATCAATGTCGAGTCCATTTTGAAACTGGATATTAGCAGATTACTCAAGTAGGCCTATTAGCAGATTACCCAAGTAGGCCTTTTATAAAAGTTCATGTTCGATTATTACAGTATAACTTAAAAATTTAAATTCACAAGGCTGATTTGATGACAGTCAGTCGTGAATCTGCAAAGTCATGCTGGACCATCGTTGTGTTTTTGGCGATGCTGGGTTTCCATCATACCTACTAAGCCATTTGCGAGCTAGTTTAAACACCCGCCCTGCAGATTCTCATGTTTATGATCAGCATCTAGTCTTTTAAGATCATTTCTGTTTGAGTTGGTGGGCAGTTTATGAGATTAATGTGCTTAATTTTGCTCTCTCCTGTTCTGCTTTGCACACATAGTTCCCTGGGGTGAATTGTTCGTAGATTTGTATTCCAGAGCAGCTGTTTAATATTTCATTTTCCCATTGCAATAAATGCTAATGTGCAATTATACAGACTTACGTCTTGCGCGGCCTTCACCAAGCTAACAATCATGTGACTAAGCATCGTGTGAATCAAAGAAATCCATCAGAGATTTCAATAGTAATTACAACAGACATATTTGACTAATAAACTAGAAAATCATTTTCAACAATTCACCTTTGAAACAGGAGTATACGGATATAGGCAATGGGCACAAAGAACGACCTAATGTTAGTGCATGGGGTCACGACCTTCATTGACTGACCGCATCTTCTTTGATCCTCTAAGGGCTGCCCGATTGTATCACAGTCTCATACTGAAAAAAAACCCATCATGACAATAGGCAAGGTTAAACTAACGATAGAACAAATAGACTTGTTGTTAAAATGTCTTTAAAAGACATAAACAACACATTAAATTCACAGTCGATTGTGGAGCACAGCTCCCCTGATGAAGCCCCCGGCTTTCACTTGGAAGAAGCTTTTAAAGTCAAATTCACCCTTGAGACAATCTCGACATGTCTTAATGCCTTAAGACTTTTTTAAACGTCTGCATTATCTACTCGTGGAAAGGCTGAATGACTTGAAGCAGTCGTCTGAAACAGTGTCTACATTACTGTTCGGCTATTGGTTAACACTTTTTTTGGTCTTTCTGGATGATGTCAGGTGTTTCATGTGCAAAACTGTATTAAATGCTGTGGACTTTTGCACATGTGTTCTTTGTAATATAATTGAAATTGTTTATCTATTGGTGTTGCAAATTTTCTTGCAATTATTTTACAGAAATATAGCACCGATCCGGCTATGATTATTCATTGTGACGGAATGCTTTTAAGCTTTCCGTACGAAAAATAAATCCACCAAAAGGTATTTGAAAAAGTATACTGCAAATCCATTTGAAAAGTTCATTTTTCCAAACGATGTTCTGGATAAAGAATATACGCTGTGTATATACAGTAAAAATATACGAGCATGTGGCGCATAAAAAAAGTAGTTCAGCACAGATCGTATCACATTAGCGCAAATGTTCTCCAGTATATTTTTGGATCAGGAGCATATGCCACCTATAGTCTGCTAAATTGAAAGAACTACGTTCGACTTAATATAATTTAATTGCGCATAAATAAAAATAAATCTATGTCAAAAGGGAGATTAGAACCTATTTAAAAAATGTGAATTATGTTCAATATTACTCCAAATAAAGTAATCATAATTGTATATCAGTAAATCTTATCAGTAGTTATGTTAACACATACAAAGTATGCTTAGGAAATAACTGTATTTTATAATAAAATATCTTTATGTTAAACAAGTAGAAGTTTAATATTCGCATAAAAAAATACAGTGCATGGAGCTTAAATAACAGGGGTGAGAATTTTCATTTGACTGTACTATTGCTTTAAATAAAGAGCTTTGTTCTACTGAATACAGCTCTTCATATAAACACATGTCTGTCAAGATTCAGTCAAAACATGTTTAGTTGCCCATTTCATGCCAACTCCTGTCAGTCAGTCAAAGAATTGTCTGCCAAGGCTGTTATTTGGAGAGTGGATGTGTGGAGGGTTTAAAGTATAAAGTTGCAAAATAATCTAACCTTTGTTAGTTTACACGAGAGTAAACATTAACGAATAATTAGTCTTACTCTAGAAAAGATTTGTGACTGTATTTCTGTAAATTGCTATATTTAATCACATTTAAAGCCTATTCAGTTTATAGGGCTTGTTTTGTTGGGTATTTATTTTATTTTCGAACATTTAATACTTTGCTCGCGAGATTAATGATGGACAATATTGCTGTGGCTGATATTTCTGAAATTGTATTTTGAAAATGTTTCGTCTTTGACCAGTACATCAGCATTTTTTCTGAAAAATGACACTAAGAAGTAAAGTAATGTAATGTTAGATGAATGTGTTGTTTAAAGTGAATGGGACAAAAATGTATAATATGCACTAGCATCTGTAATAGCGTCTTTAAGTATACGTTGCACATAGTTATAAAAACGTCAACATCTTGTTAAACATTTTATTCTTCTTTCTGTTATTTCGCCCTCATGTTGGCCAATCGGCCACAGTGCTTTCATTACATCAGTATTGCTCATTTATGAAATCCAAATCAGTTGACCATTCCGGAAGATCTAATGATTTGTTAATGACTCTTTGTCCATTTAAAGGTAAAATTAATCAACATTTCCCCCATTGTGGTGGTAAATTTTGTGCCACAACTAGAGCACGTCCTGTATTCAAGATATCTAATGGAAACTTTACGATACTACATTTTTTTAGAGATATTGGAAACCAAACAGCTTTGGTACCCTTTGGCTTAAATTTTATCAACACAAAGCAACATATTTCAAAGTATTTTCTTTAATTTTTCACAGAAAAAAGAGCCAAATGCATTTTTTTCAATGAAAAACAAATCAGCGTATTAGAATAATAAGGATTTACTATTTGTGTCCGAGTAGTTTTGAGATATTCAGTTTTGCATTTCGTCTAAAAAAATTGATATGATTAACAAATGCCGTTCTTACATGAAACATATATACAAATATCAACATTGTCTGATTTTAAAAAAATTATATTTGGACCAGATCCAACGCAGATAAAACTTCCTGATTCTGAAAAAAACATGTTTTGCTTCGAATTATGAGTTTCAAGCTTCAAAACATTCCCACTGTCAAAGCAATAAATAATTATATAAAATAAAAAAATATGACTTATGATTTTTTATAAAACATAGAACAAGAGTTGTAATAATTTATTATTATTATAATGAATTAATTTATTTTATTTTAATTTATTTCACTTATTACATTTTTTAGGAAGCTTTTAAATGTTTTATCCAAAAAAACTGAAACTGTTCAAATTCCGTTCAAGAGACGGGTATGGCTGAAATAACACATTGTAAAATAATTTTTAAAATAAAGAAAATAAAGAGTTGGAAATAAACTCTTAATGACAAGATTATCAATAAAACAGTCAACCTTGAGGATTCTTCTTGACACATTAGAACAAACAAAAATTGCATAATGTAAATAAGTTGTCAAAGAATAAGAATGTGTAAATGAGCCAATTTTTAAACATCAGATAATACCCTTTAATTCTAAGATGATCAATTTTGCCAGAAGTTTTATTTTGTGTAAACTATTCCTTTAACTCTGTGTTATTCACAACTTTTGACTGGTAACTTCAATAGGTTCTTGTCAATCATCACTTGGCTTCTGTGATGTCTTCGAATCCTGTTCTGAACTATCATGAGCATTCTGGGTGGGAGGTGATATTATTACTGTCATAAATACTCTGCAGAAGGTGAGCAGGATAAGATAATAACATGCAGCATGCAAACACTCTGGCTTCATTCTTTCTTTGCAAGAAGGAGGTTTACAAATAAAAGCGATTACTTTCATTTCTAATGTGCTCTGACAGTACCTTATAAAAGGATGCAAACAAAGAAACACTTTGCGTCAAGTTTTGCTAAAGATTGATGGCTTTCTTGCCATACACAGACAATATTTCAAATGAGAAACTGTTTTAAAGCTTACACGTGATGGAAACTCTTACTTTCTTCATTCTGAAGCGAGTTCTAAAGGATGATTCAGCTTTAATGTTTAGCCTCCACTGTCTTTGAGAAACTTTACAAAGTAAAATGCAAAGTAAAATTCATAAGCTGTTCTAGAAACATGACCGCTTGTCAAATACTCTGACCTCCAGACTGACCTGAACACACTTACCTGTCAAAGAATGACGCTTACACCACTTGTATGGGACAACAGTGACTGTGGTTTCGGAAAGCACTGTGTGTCCCTGAGTCAATACCTTTAGGAAATATAAACCCTGTCCATAAACTTGATCCTTAAATTTAAGAAACTATTTTTGGCATTACCTATTATTTAAAAAAATATTGGTGGCATCATGAAGAACCTTGACTAATGAATAAATGCCATATATGTTTAAAATTGTTGGCAAACATGAGGAATGAAAGTGATACTATGAAACTTAAATGACTTTCATTAACACCAAACCTAAACTTGACACATTCTCAAGGACGAGGTTCATATACATGTGCAGGTAGACCAATAAACCATTCCTGTTTTAGCTTTTCCATCCATTTATGGAGAAAGATGAAGATGTATATTGGTGTGGTAATTCAATGCTACCATTGTGCCACTATCAAAACATGACTATCTTTCAAGGACGGGTATTACGCTGTTTCACACATTATACTTTAGACTATGTTCAACGTGGTCCTTTCGTTATGATGCATGACATAATAGTTCTGTGCTCTATGCACTCCCCTCGTACAACCAATTGCTTTGGAAAGATTCTTTCAAATATAAAATCGATCACAGTCACTAGATTTCGAGTAATTTATTGGCCATTCGTCTATATCCCGCCCACACACCAATTTCTTCAACTTTCTTTTGTGATATATGAACGACGTGATTCTAGACTACAGGTACTCAAGATTAACATAAGTGTGGCAGAAATTGGCAGTGATACCCTTCCTTTAAGCATCGCAGAAATAATTTTTTAAAGAATTTATTGATTTAATTCAATTATGGTATATTGATGGAATGGGGGTATACATGTTATCAGATGATTTTCATGACAAAATGGTAAACGGGGTTAATTGCATATCTACAAATCTCTTTTGAATCCTTTATGACTTTTTTTCTCCAAAAAAACTCAACAGAAGATCTTTTGCAGATTGGAACTAAACATCAGCGGCACCCATTCGCTTCTATTGTATGGAGACGAAACCAGTGCAAGTGAATGGGTCGCAGTTACTTACATTCTTCAAAATATCATCTTCTGTTTTTTGCGGAACAAGTTTATAAACAAAATTCTATTAAATTAGTGTAAAATCCTAAAATTCCACCTAAAATTCACACCTAAAATCCACCAGTACATGTTATTTTTAGGCTAGCAAAATGTGTATCCCAGAGCATGTCATGTTTATTTCAGAACTGATCTGTGTGTGTAGTCATGTCATCAGTGGTTCACTCATCCTAACACTCGGCTGACTCACTGTAGTGTGACAACATCTAAATCAATGCCATCGATCAGTCTGCTAAGAGAAGATTCATGTACAGGTAGGCCTATAAAGCATTCCTGCTTTAGATATATTAATCCATTCAGGAGCGAGATAAAAATGTATATCCAAGCTCAATTCACAGAGGCAGCTGTAATTTGTGTTAAAAAAATCTTCTCCTTGAACTTAACTTTTACATAAGTGATAGTTTATCCAAATTCATTGAAACCTGTATGACTTATTTTATGCCATAGAACAACACGGAAGATATTTTAATGTAATTTTGGTAAGCAAACAGCAGTGGCACTCAAGGTATGAACATAAAACCATTGCAAGTGAATGGGTGACAGTTCCCAACATTTTTCAAAATATCTCTTTTGTGTTCCGGGGAAGAAAGTCATACAGGTTTTAAAAGACAAGCTAATGATGAGACAACTATCATTATAATTCAGTGTTAGCTATTCTTGTTTATCCTTGAATGAGATTATTCAATGTTATCGTCATATTTCCGTAAAAGCTTAAAATTTTAGGCAACACATACAAACAGACCAGGGTCACGATTCTCTGTTTGTTTCAAATGTTTCATGATCTCATTCTGACTTTGCCCACACATGCCCTGGGAGTAAAAGTCATTTCTGTATGCCAAGCTGTATCTCTTATTTACTTCTGTTATTTCAGACGGACAGAGGCCTGTCTGCACACAGAGATATCCTCACGTCTAGAGGAGCTTTTCAAGAAATGGTTAACACAGAGGGATAAGATTAAGAGGCGTTTTGGTATATCAGAGACATTTCAAAACGACGGTTTCATCAGCATCGTATTTGGATGGTCCCATCTTGTGTTTATCATCTCTTAATTGTTAATCACACGTTAATTAATCTGTTGAATGGATTAAGCCACAGAATCCCTCGAGAAGAGTCATGTGAGGTGAGGGGAGCAGGTTTCCTTTGGTGTTATTCTTGACGTTTTCTTAAAAGCTGTTCTGATGTTTCCCGTGCTGTTATTTTATGCCCATGTGCATGCACTGATTTGACAGAGCGCTCTTTTTGACTATTTTTTTTTACTCACACCTGAGCAGAGACTCACCAGGGCTTTATTTCCTGAAAGCATCCTAAGCTTAAGTACATCATGGACCCATTGAAACCAATGGAGCTCAGATCAATTTAGGCATACAATGCTTTTAAGGAACACAGCCCAGGCTGGTTTTAGCTGGTTTATGTTGGCTTGGTGTTGGTCCAGGTGGATGGCACAAATTAAGTTTAGGATGAGTTTCGTGAAGCGAGATAACAAGGAAGGTTTTATGCCATACTTTCACTTTATCTGGTTTAATGGATGGTTATTTTACATCTGAGTAAAGGAATTTATAGTCACATTGTTATAGTCGGAGTAAAGGAATTTATAGTCACATTATTTTGTCATATATCTACATAATTTTTTATAAATATTAAAAAAATAATATTTTACTTCTACTTAAGGTGTCTCAGAGTTGAGTATTATCAGATTTTCTTAAAGTGATAGTTCACCCCCATCATCATTTACTCATCCTTGAGTTGTTCTGGTGTTGTATTACTCGGGGACAGGCTTGGTCTTTATTCTTGAGGATGATCTCAAGACCATTTCTTAATGGCCTTGTTCTTGACTGTCTTTAATTTCTGTCTGTCTTGGTCTCAGACTTGGTGGTCACGGAATTTCACTTCAAGACAAGTCAAGACCCTAACTGTGAAATTAAACCAAATTTATATTGCATGGCCTGATTTATGCATGAACATCATTCATGTGATTAAATGTAAAACTTACAAATATTTGATTATTTTGCTACTTTTGTTGCTACTATTGTTTAGGTGATATTAACTGAAGGATCATTGAATAATTATATAAATTAATAAGTTTGTTCTATTTTGGCTAAACCCAAAAATGTTAATATGTAACAGTAGGTGGGTAATGAAACATGGGTACCATAACATCCTACACATATGTCCCTGTACCCAAGTATCTTCTTTTATTATTATTATTTTACATTGACGTTACAGTGTTTTGTGCTGGTCGTGGTCTTGTCGTTGTCCCAACACCCTGTGGTCTCGGTCTTGTCTTGGTCATGGTTTAGATGGCCTTGACTCAAACACTTAGTTGTTCCAAATCTGTATACCTTTCTTTGTTCAAATGAACACATAGTAGGATATTAGGAAGGATGCTTATAACCAAACTCTTCTTGGACCATGATTACTTTATATTCTTTTGTTGTATTGGACAGAAAACAATATATTCTTTTGAGTACCATTGTTATTTTTCCTACAAAGTAGTCAATGGGGTCCAAAACTATTTCGTAAAAGGGAATTGTCCGAATATCTTTCAGTGTGTTTAACCAATCAATTGCAGATTTGAAACAACTAGACGATGTGTAAATGACAGCATTTTCATTTTGGGGCAAAGTACTAAAAACAATTTTTTTTACATGAGTTACAAAAGTCGTGCATGGAAATGGAGCACTTCAAATGCATTTGGTTGTATTATAGTGCACTTATTTTCATCTGGAAACCAAATGGGAAGCAAATTTAAGAGACCTGCTAAAGTTTCAGCTAGTTGACCTGTTCCCATTTTAAAACTGCTATATAATCCATCCGTGCGGATAAGTTCTTTTATCCCCGGCATTAGTGTGTGTAATGCAATAGACGCCTATTGATATTTAACCCTCACTTTGGAAAAACAGTTCTCTGCATCTCAGTGTATTCGCATCCTGCCGTAGGAAAAAGTGAAGGAGAATCTCAATGATGATGTTGCCTCTGGTCTTACTCTCAGGTTGCTTTCCTCACCTCTGCCTTGATATATGAGTCAGTTCCTGGGCTTCATTTTCTAATCTAATCTTTTTCTCTGAATGCTTTTCTGAACACACTGACCTCATGCATTTAATGTGCGCGCTAAAACCGAAACATGTTTTTTTATGGTAACCGGAGAGCACAGCATATAACTGATTAATGTCCGTTGACATGAAAAATGGGCTGGTGGATATATCTGTGTTAGCTGTATTTCCAAAAGCTGTGAGAAAGAACTAGAACCTTACTAAAGGTGAATGAAGAAGAGTAAATGAAATGCAGGGATGTGCCTGGCAAACACTTCAGAAAGGGTTTCGTTCCACGGCCCTCCTTCTGAGAAATGTGTTCAGCAATAGAGACTGTAAAGAAGACGGTTCAGAGGCTAAATGGTTCATGGAGCAGTAGTTGTGAAGGGTCATAATCTTGGTGAAAAAAATGAATAGGATGAGCGGTTTTACCAAAACACTGGTGTCTGTTGGGGATCATGTTATCTAGTATCATCGTCACACAAAAGCTGCTTTTGTGGTTTCTCAACCCTCAACCCTGAAGCAAGTCTAACTTTTTCAAGGACTTGCTGAAGACTACAGAAAAAATGAGCAGAATAAAATAAGCTTTTCATATCTGGCTTTCTGTTAACTCCTTTGGATTTGTAATATATTGTCATGGTTAAAACCTCCAGTGTTAAATAAATACAGCCGGGGTTTGTATAATCCCGTATGGTACACTAACAAGGGCATTAAAGTTTCCAATATATAGTATTTTTTACACGACCAAAGCGATGTGCAAACAGTAGTATCACAATACTTTTCCTCTTGATTTTATATCTTTATTCCAGCCTTAACTATAATTACATTAAAAAATAATGTTTTAAATGGATTCCATATGATCTCTTTAGCGTTCTTCATTCAATGTGTTTCATGACATTGTATAGACTTTATGCATTTCAATGTGTTCACTGTTCCACTGTGCAAACAAAATGACAAATATTCGTTATCACTCTTGTTAGTAAAATTAAATGGATTTTTTGTAAGTATAACCGAATAGAATCTTTTTTTGTCTGGCGACATCAACAAAATGATATACACAAATCAGACGCAGAATAAAATTGATTCTCCACTATAATGTTCTCTTTTTAATATTTCAAGACAACATATCACAATATTTCGCATGTTTATTGCTTGATATATTATATCTTGACACTGTAAAATAAATTTGACTTTTTAAATGAAACAAATTTAAAACGAAATATTAACTTAATAATTAATAAAAACATTACATGTTTTCTATAATTTTTAAAGATTTAATTAAGTCAGCATTGCCAGATTTTTTTACAGTGTTGATAAATATGTAACAGGTAATTGTATTTAAAATATGTAACAGGTAATTTATTTTAAATTAAAAAATATTTGTAAGTTTATGTAAAAAAAGTATTAATTAATTTACATGTATACGTTATATACCTCTAATATTTTTTGTGCATTCTAATATTTCAATTGATCCGTTTACTAAATTTTATTTCTTTTTAATTTATTTGAAAGCTTTGAAACGTTGTTGTGTTTGTTAATTGTTTCACGAAAAGTAAAAATGTGTGAGTATACAGTAAAGAACCTGCTGATCCGTGTTGCCATAAATAGCTAGTGGGGACTTATCTGCAGAAGGGTAAATCTCTACTCATATCACATATAAGATTACCAAGCATGACTGTTGCTTCAGCCACAATGTGTGTATTTCTGTGGCTATAGCTCGGGATTACAGATAATGGATAAAATGTACTGTAGTTCATAGAGGCAATTACAGATGTGTAATTCAACAACACATAATCTCTGTATATTATTTCAGATATTAGAGCCCTTCCAGACGACCCGCTGCATCATCTCATCATGGGAAACATAAGCAGACCAGTGGTACTGGGTTATTCAAGGACTATATTAATGCGACAATATCTTTTTTTTAATGTCCAGTTTACTCAAAAACTGCTCACACTGTTCTTTACTAAGCTAAAAAAGTCCCTTAAGATCGGCTATTTTAATCTGATTAACTAATATTTAAAACATTACAGTCACAGATCAGAGACATTAACATTTCTGCAATGAACTTTGAATAGTTAAAACAAAGACAAGTAGGTCTTTGACAAGGTCCTTGCCAAATCTTGATATTGATGTGTCATACACAAATCAATCAGAATCAACTTAATTCGTCTGTGTCATCCACATCAAATTTAAGTTTAGACTAAAAACAGTTTTCTGAGACAACATGGGAACCGATTACATATTCGTATCACTCCGCCATTTCGCACTCAAACACAAATACACAAATGCAGGGAATAAGTCTCCAGACGTGCTTTATATAACAGAAATTGTAGTGTCCATTTGTGACTATTACACAAGGTGGTAGTACACTTCTGGAGAAGTTGACTGCGATCCACTATATTAAAAGACGAGAAACGGAATGAGAGCTTGCTACTTCAAACACTCGCATTAACATTACAACAATGGAAAGTGCAGCGGTGCATTGGAAATAACACATTCTCTGTGAGTATATCTTTTGTCTCTGTCTTTAATTTGCATACATTTCCCACTCATATTTATTCACACGCACATTCACTCCTTATTATCCCTCGAGCTTTATTGTATTTGTTCAAACGAGGTTTTGGTTGAGAATGATTGACTGAGTCCTGTTTAAAGGTTTTGATACACTGGAATTCAGCGCGGAAAGAGTAGTTCCCAAGTTCCTTTGAAAGCTGGAGGTTTTAAAGACACTCAAATAATGTTTGTAATTGATCCACACACCCGGGCGGTCGAACTGTGGTATAAATGCAATATGGCACTCGCAGTCATGTGATGGTGCTCTGTGATTAGGTCAGAGGCAAGAGGCCGCAGGCTGCATACTGAAATAGAGGATTATTGCACTCCTGCTCAAAACATATTGCATTGGTATCCCATTGTGGAAAAGAAATGTCCGTCTCCAAACTGTTTTTCTCCAAAGTGTTCTGGTAAACGATTTCTTGGTGAATTAGCCTGCATGTTATTTTGTTAAGTGGTCCACTTAAGCTTCAACAGATCCTTTCTGTTCGTTTTTTCTGTCCTAACACTTCTCATAGACATTGAAGAAGATGTCCAAATGATTCTTAATTAATGTGTAAATTAAATGGTTTACCAGTGACCAGTTTAAAATGAATCAATCTCATCATGTGACTCATTCTTTAAAGTCTTATACGTGTTTATCATACAGCTTTTAGTTTATTTGTATACCACATACTTTATTCGTATACTGTACAATCACAACATGTCAAGAACGATTGAGTGATATTCTTGGTTTCACCACAGATGCCAACTAAATTCGACACCGTCAATAACACAGAATTGTAATCCCAGCAGAATCTGTTGTATAATAAGTCTTCACATAATAAGATTAACTTTGAGACTATTTATAGGCCTTGACAGGTGCACAAATCAATTTGTATACCAAAGTGAACAGATTCTGCTTATAAAAGATTAAAGTTCTCAATTTAAAAAATCTCAAGTTTTAAAGAGTTCTTGTTTTTGCTGATGTTCTGATGTACAGTTTATAAGAAACTGTATTCTTATATGCATTGTCAGCAAGCAAATGTGCTACAAACTATGTATAGGTCAAAACTTTAGGAACAGAAACAAGATTGCTTTTTGAGCGGAAACCTGTAACAGATGCCTGACTATTATTAAAGCGCACCACCTGAGAGAGGATGCCAGCGACAGACCCAACAACATTTAAAAACATGCACCCCAACAGCATTATAAATATGTAGAAAAATACGTTTTGTGAAGATGTAAATGAAACTGGAGGATATGTTACCTAATGCAATGTACATAGAGTGGATTTCAGCCGATTCAAGGATGTATAATGTTGGAAAAGTGCTAAATATTCTTTATCGGAAAAGGGAAAATCAGGCTCCGTACGGACCGGAACTTTTACAGAATTGAATGGCTATAGCTCCAACCATTTAATATAGCAGACACTTAATGTGTCACATTCATTAATATTTTGAACAGAGCAATGCATTTTTGGGAGTTAAAAGGTTCTTTAATACTAGAAAACAACGAAAGACGTTTCAAATGTATGGTCAATGATGAACAGCATTAAAATAGAACTTTTGACAATTGACAATTTCTTCCTTTATTGCTTTATTATGTCAATTGCTGTAAATAGGTTGGTTGTTGCGTCAGTATTGTATTAAAATAGGACAGGTTTTTGTGTTGTTTTATTCTTGAGCTAATAAAGCTGTTATTGTTGCTTGATTCATTTTGCACTGGAGCCCAATGGAGCCGTTCATTACATTTTCCAGTTTCATCTCCTGCTTTATCCACACTGATAAGGAAGCCCATGACAGAACACAGGAAATCTCAGTGCAGATGATTTATGTGTTTCAACGCTGTTTGTTGTTTGGTTTATGCATTGAAAACAGTAAAGCAATCAGCAGGTAATCCATTACTGCGGACCTGCTAATGACAGTCTATTTTCAGTGAATCTCAATACACAGACGCACAGACAAACGTCTGCATACCCTTGCCATTCTCATTAGCTCAGCTGGAGTAACATTCAATAAACTCGCCATGGGCCATTACCGTAGCTGAAGCAGACTTATTTATTGACTCTGGTGCTGATAATAACATTATGTACTGCTCAGATATAATATTAAGGGTGCAATATATGATGTGTCAGGTGTACAGTACAATCACAGTGATGGCAAATAATATACCTCTTTATTTACTGGAACATAATACTTCATTTTAACTTAGGAGTCTATTTGTGATGCTTATTTATGAAGTTCAGGCTAGGTATCGGATGTCCCCAATAAAAAGAAACCACTCCAGAATGGTTATGGTGAAAACATAGGAAGATACTTGAAAGAATGTTAACAACGGAGATTTCTAGTAGGGGTCTAATGTACCCCAGAACTTTCCCAAATTCTTCAATATAACTTCTTATTTTGTTTAGGAGAATTGAAAATTCAATATTTTGGTGCCACAGAAATATTATTTTCTAAAAGAAAATGAAATATTGCTCTTTGTGTTCAGCATAACCAAGAAATATACAGTATTTTTCTAATAATTTTGCTCTAAATTATCATTTGGTAACATTCATTCAAATATCTCTCTTTGTTTTCATCAGAACAAAATAATTATACAGTTTTGGAACAACTTAAGGATGTAAAATTCCTAGCATAATTTTCTTTTTCTTTTTTTGGAGTGGAGTATAGAGAATATATTTTCACACATCTGACCGGTGTATTTCATCTTTATTTCTTAGGTATTGCTCATTCATATCTCAGATGATTTCACAGAATTACGTTTTAAGTTCACTTAATAGAAATAAAAATAGTAGCAAATAAAACGACCGTTAACAGACAGTAAGAGTATAAAGCTGTGAAATGAACGTAGGCCTACAAACAAAATAATCTGAAACATTTTAGGTCAAATTGAGTCAGAGCTTCAAAATGATCAATGCACTGGGGAGGCGGATGTGAAATAGACCGTGCATGACTAAAATGCTAAAGATGGGGGGATATTTTAAAAAAAATGTCATATCTTCAGAAGGCGGAATCTATTTGCATTTCATAACAGAAAGTGACTCGGCGCTGTGGATAATTGGGCAGGTTGAACACTTTGGGTCTATTGTGTCTCTTTGGAAAATTTAGGCAGTGAGGCAGATGATAGTATCAGAGGATCGGTGCGGTCATGCAGGAGGGCTGGTCACAGATGGCTGTAATTAGAAGGAAGAAGAGGAGGTCGACATGAGCGGGACCCTGTTCCAGACTGACCCTCGAACCTGTCCTTCACATCGGACTCGATCTCCCGAGAGAAAGGAAATTGTCAGCAGAAAATGTTAAAGACGGTGTGTACAGTCAAAGGTAAAGACTCTTTAACAAGAAGCACAGATCTCACTTATTAAGTCTGTATATATTATTAAAAAATTCCATCATCATTTTCACCCTCTTGTCATATCAAGCCTGTATGACTTTCGCCTACGGAAAAGCAAAAGATATTTTGAAGAATGTTGATGAACACAAAAACAAAGCAAGTCGTTGAGTACTGCCGTTGTTCAGTTAACCAGATTCATCCCCTGTCCCCATCATGGAAAGGGAAATGTCAGATCTGTGAAGTGGAGAGGAACAAGGGAACATGCTGTTCTTCGACCTCACGCAATGTAGCACACACTTTCATCCGCCAGCCGACAGACTGCAAGGGTTAAGGAAGGACGACGGGGGTGCCAGCTCCGACTGAGGTGTGTGAGAGATACGATGCGTGACGACCCCTCTGGGCGTGCGAGCGTGTGTTTGTCAGCTGATGTGTGAGGGCCCTCAGATGTGCTAAACATGTCAGCAGAAGTGTTGCTGACTGTCCCCGGAATGACGTGACTACACCTGGGTTACATCGCACTCTGTCATTGTATTCTCAGCTGTCAAAGGTTAAACCAGGCAGCCTGATAAACAGGGAATAAACAGCTTTATTTCATCCAGAGAGTCGTCAACCTGCTCTACTTCTGAAAGACAGAAGCATTTTCCTTTGTGTTATATGCCAAAAGAGAAAACGTGAGGTTTGAGAAGCACAAAGCTACTGATAATGACAAAATGTTTGTTTTAAAGTGAATGGTCCGAGGTGTGACCCGATTGTACAAAGGATATCTGCCAAAGCATTTTAACTTTTTTTTTAATATGAAATTTTAATTTTTATGTGCATATGTACTTCTTATTAAAATTATCGTAACAAGAACATTTTTTTTTAAGTTCTCATGTTCAACGTGATCCATATGTTGTAAGACGCATGCCATAATGTTTCCTTGCTCAATATACTCCCCCATACAGCCAAAGGTTTTGGAAAGATTTTTTAACTTTCAATAATATTAATTGGTCATTCGCCGTAAAATCTCACCCACAGGAATCAAAGCGGAAGTGCTCCTGTATCGGCGTGTTCATTCCATGTGAACACCCTGTAGAGGAAATTGGTCACGAGCGCTGGTCAGGGTCCGCCTGCGGGACCTTATCCGTAAAGTTGTATCTCTGTTCATAAAATATGAGTAAAACAAATACTTTTTCAATATATGAAAAATGCGATTCTTCATTACAGGTACTCAAGATAGTATATTTTTTTTATGTATATTAAATAATAATTTGGTAGCTTAAATTAAAGGTTGAGAAAGCAGATAAAGCATAAAAACATGAATGCTGATGAAGGTCAAGTCATGCCGTCTCAACCGAGTTTAATGGCAATCGTAAAAAAAAATAGCTCTGCAATACACACAGTACCTGATTTTGTATTGTGATATAATGCACCATACTGTTACAAATCTACATAAGTCTGTATAATGATTTTTCTCTTTTATTACTAGTTTAATTCTATGGCAGGGAGGACAGGACGTGAAGTAAGAGAGCGAAAGGACCACGAGTCAGGATTCGAGTTCAGGTCACCCAAAACACGAACGCACCACATGTCTGATCCCTTGCCCCTAAGACTATCCGCTCCGGGAGATTTTGGCAAACATCTGAGCATATCCATGATGGCTTACAATGAAACCAATTATAGCAGGCCAGCTTGCTTGATTTTGTAACAAAGCCGACGTTTCCTGATGGACTGATGAAACCTGTTCCAAAACCGTGAAACCGCTCGAAGCCAGCAAATCAGAACAAAGCTCTCTTCATTTGAGCAATTTCACAAATCTAATTGCCCACCATTCCTTCCTCATCCGATTGTATTTCACAGACTGAGGAAAGTACGGTATTGGCACAATACTAATCCAAAGATCAACATTCCCAGCAAACATTTCTTCTTTCTTGTTTGTGAATGTGTGCATGAAAACCACAATGGCAGCTGTGCCACAGATTCAGCATGAATGAAAATCTCCCCAGATTAGTGCACAAGAACCGGCGATGGCTTCGAACGTGAGAGCCCCATGGTGAGAACGGGAGGTGCCGCTGGAGATGGAGAAGATGGAATGAAAGGATAATCGGATGCTAGAAGAGATTAGTCCTTCTCAAGACTCTCCCCATGAAGCTTTGTGTTTTCTGTGTTTAATCTTGGCCAATCAGACACCACGCTTGGGCTCATTTCGATGTGGGAAGGAATGGCTGAAGGCATACATGATAGAGCTCTGATCGTGCGTAAAACGCTTTCTGCAGAATGTGATTAGTAAGTGGCTGTCCACTCCTCAGGGTGACTTTTAGACTCCATAAGATCTACTCATGTAGACTATAGTCGCAAACTATACAATCTTATTATCTTTAGAATTACCAGGACGTCATTTCCCGAAACAGAGTGCATGCTGGTCATATACTTGCATGGTATTGAAGCTTAAGGATGACAATCCTTAAGCTTCTATACTGACAAGCGACTGACTGGTCCTCTGTTTCATCCCATCTCATTAAAGAAAATGACTTTTCGTCAAACTGTGTGGTCTTTAAATATTAAAGTGGTTATTTCACTCCATTCACTCTAAGATCCACGAAACCAGACATATTTTGACTGATCTGAAATCTCAAAGGGATATTTCAGCCAAAAATAATAATTGTCGTCATACATTCACTCTCATGTTCCTCTGTGAATGGCTATGTGAAGCACAAAATATATTTAGAGAAATGTCCCTAATACATTGGACTTCACTGGAATGTAGTGTTGGTTACCAACATTCTTCAAAATATCTTCTCATGTTTAGGCATACATGTTTGGAAAGAGATTGATGATGATTGAATGATAGAAATGAAATTCGATAACATCATGGCAATGATGTGAGAAAAATCCTCAGTGCCTCAAATAGAGACTGGGCAGATGTTTGTGCTCTGGCAAGAAGACTCTATCAGTAGTCTAGCTGTGAACAGACCAAGAACTGGATATTTCAAACTGTATAGACATCAGCAAGAGGTGTTCTATTTTTCTTTGGTTGTTGTAGATAGTGAAGTGGCAGGACATGACATAGTTCTGTAATGTTATCCACAACGGAGACCAAGTGGTTTTACATTGTTGAAGGTGAGGACTTGCCATTGACCTGCTTTATATCCCACTCAAACCTCAATGGTGTTGCTGAGTGATGTATACTGCCAAATCCAGCCTATACGAGCCAGACAACAAGGGACACTTCACAGACCGCTGCCTGAAACTCTTTGGTCATTTTTAGGATAGACTTTACAGATCAGACTCTATAGCCTGCTGTAATGCAAACTACAGCCTATGCCAGCTGGAGAACAGGGGACACTTTACTGACCAGTGCCCCCTCAAAGGTGGGGTTAGATGCTATTTCATGCATTCAAACTGCTTTAGACTGTTAAACTTGCAGGTTCACATTGCTTAGCATGGTCAAGGTGTTAAAAACTGAGTTAGACGCAAGACCGAGATAGTATTTTTGTTCTCATTACCCTCCCCCAGAACTGCAACACATTTCGTAAAGTTTTTCTAACTTTGAAACTATACATCGTCATGAAATTTCTAGTTATTTATTGGCCATTCTCCTCTAAAAGTTCAGCCACACAGCAAGCATGAGCTCGCAAGAGCATGAGCATCAGCATGTACGTTCCAGGAGAAACCCTGTTGAGATGATCGGTCACGAGGGCTGCTCTGCACGTGGGTTCTTAGCTTTTTCGGAAATAGAATTCTTTTGTAAATGTCAGTAAACAAGAGACTTTCCTGGAGATATTAACAATACAATTCTAGGACTGGGGGAATCATGACCTATAGTAGCAGAACGGCACGAGATATCCCACCTTTAATGAGGCAATCCCCTAGTATTTATATTGAAGTTGGTGCATGTAACGAAAAAAACATTTCATAAATTATGTTTTTTTAAATTGTCAATCAGTTTTTTTGGAGTGATGTCGAATAAGATTCAACTTTATTGTCATTACACATGAAACTAGTAAAAGGCAACGAAATACAGTTAGATATTAGGCATCAAACTATGATGTTCTCTTTTGTCATCATAATGGAAAGTAATGCTTCTAACTGAGCTGAACTTTATTCTTGCTTGCCTTTGGTTTTATTTTTGTAAATGTGCTGAAGGCACATTAAGGCAATTTTTGTTGCAGTTAAAACTAAAAAGTTTTCGTGTCTGAGATCTGCTTGAATGGGGGAAAGGTGTTGTTGCATTAACTTTAATGTACCGAGGTTCCATACATTTTTATTAACTTGGGCATTGACATTTACACTGGTTAAACTTAACATTTACAGCCCAGCTGAAACAATACAAAAGATTAATAAACCAAGATTAGGTTAAATAAGACCACTTGCTTAACAGCATCTCACATTTTCTCTTATAGATGTATGCTGATTGCTACATCAATATTTTACTTACATTAGAAAATAAGCAGATTTTGAAAAATCTGTTCAATAAAAAATTTTGTTCAATAAGATATATCTGACAAAAAGATCAATTTTTTCCATATACCTTGAAAAATCCCTTGTGGCTTCTGGGTTTTCTTCTTTTATGTTCAAAGTTTGTTTTCAGACATATTTTTGCTATTTATGATCAGCGGAATGCTCTTGCAATATGCCCCACAACGCCCTTCAGCCGTAATTTATTCACGATACAGCACAGCCTTTCGTTCCTTATTGCTTACTTATATAACAGTAACAATCGACCTATTTGTTCACTATTTGCTTGTAAATTTTTAATCATAATGATAGATCAGGTTTTATAACTTGATTTTTGCACACCCTGTAATCTGCGAAAATCATAAATACAGTAAATTACATTTGTGCAGAATTCCCCCGATGCAGTTTGTTTATCACAACCCTGAGCAAGCGGCATTAAATACACATCTCTCTCAAAGCCACAACTAAGCTCATGCTTTCTTTCTCCAGATGCTAAAATTAAATCTCCATGATCCATACACAGGCCAAAGAACATCCAGTTCTGCAATGGTGGATGAGTTCTTGCCAGTCAATAAGAAGACAAATAAAGTTCTCTCCATATCATGAACCCTTTCTAATGTATTATCAAAGCCCAGGGGATGAATGTGCCACGATATAAAGGTTAAACTCTGGGATTTTTGTCATGATGTCACCGCACTACTGTAATGACTTGTTCGCCCACTTGTACACTGCGTTTTTGTGTCTCTCGGGTGACACATAAGTATTTTTCAGTACATTAAGCCATCAATTTTTCATATGACTCACAGTTATGATGAAGAAGTACAAGTCATATGTATTTTGTGAAAAGAAAGAAAACAAAGGTATTTCATTGAACAAATTTTAATTCGTTTACATTTTTGTCTTCTGCAAGAGTCTGAATGTTCTTATCATTGTTTCGCCTATATGACAAGGCGCAACATTAAATTGTCATATATAATTGTTACACAAGTGCTCTTTCTGTGGGCTGTGCCTGCTAAATGCCACAGCGATGCGTTAAGAATCAGCTCAATACGGTGCTATAGAATAAATGAACATTCTTGCATTTTGCAGATGCAAAGAGGCTTACAGTGTATTCAGATATATATTTTAAGGGAATGTGTCTTCCCTGCAAGATCAAACCCACAAACTTGGTCTAAGCAATGCTGTTGCCGTTTAGCCACAGGAGAATTAAAGCAATTATCACAGATACTACAGAGCATAGGGCAAAGTTAACTTCCAGTCTGCATTTGTTTATTGTTATATATATATATATATATATATATATATATATATATACATATATATATGTCTTTGACACTAATATAACCATATCGTCCCAAACATAAGACAGCCCAGTTTATAAGAGGAACTCCCTTTTCAAGTTGTAGCTTTTCGAACAATTTCAACTTTAATTTCAAACATTTTTGAAGACCAAATCTTGTCTCTATATAAGTGTAAATAAACAAAATACATTCACCTAAAAATAGTAGATATGGCATATTTTATTATATATATGTATATAAATAATGAATTTCTGGCAAAAAGGTGGAAATCTTATTCTTGTAATCTGAAAACAGACAAAAAACAGATTTTTCCCATGACTGTTAGCTTTTGTCTATGCAGTTTACCAGAATGGGGGTTTCACGCTTTTTAGATGTTTTTGGCCCTCCATTTTCGGGGCTCTATTTTTGACATGTCAAAGTCTAGAGCTCAATTATAAGACGACTACGATATGGTACTTACAATCAAATTTAATTGTTCATCTAATGCATCAAATGAAATTAAAACTATTGAACAGCAACTGATCCTTTGCTAAGGTCTACCTGAAGTTAATCTTGGGCCACATGAAGTTTGTTAATGTGCTTGTCCCTGAAACGTCTACAGCACTTTTAACCATACAAATTGCCAAAAAGAAAAATGTAATACGAATAATATATATAATGCTTTATCAATATTATATAGATTAAAACAATTTCTTAGAATACTAAGACACTTGTTGTTTAGTTAGACATGTTGAGTTGGTTTAATACCTTCTACCATCACAAACTACAGAACAAGATCAAGTGCAATTTATTGCCAATCACTTAGCCAGAGTTCTTTGTTTCTCAAGCGCCGCTGAGTGTACACTTCCATATGCTTCGCTGGCACTTTCACAATATTGTTGTGTGCCGCTGAGATACATGTTAATTTTTAATTAGTGTTATTCTCAACAGAGGAGATTGGCAAGAAAAACAAATATGTTAGTTATTCCATGCACAATCCATTAATGAGATGCAAATGAGCTTTGTTATGATCTGATCAGTGACAAAATGATTATACCAAACAGACAGATGAAGCTATAGTAGTCGGAATTTCCTGTTCATGATGACAAACATGTATTAGTGCAGAGATATGAAGAGCTGATTTCCAAAAGGAGGAAAAAAATCTTGCATTCTGTTATGTTATCATGTTTTTATTGATATGAACTGTTTTTTAAATGAAGTGTATAAAATGTGGCCAGAGATTAGATTTTTTACAGTCATTACAGTTACCGTGAGTCAGAGGAGACGTGGTGATTTTCACAGCCAGAAGCAGCTAACAGAGTCTCATTAAACATCCCTGAAGCTCTTTTGTATCCAGAGATAAGAGGATGTGGCCTATTATACAGAAGTTTCCTTTTATGTTGCGGCACAGTTTGGAACATTAGATAAACCGTCTGACTGCTTCACAATTCATTCTTTAAATAGAGAACAGGCTATTGGTTACGATTTCTGGTGTGACAGTGTGCCCTGGCAATAAATGTCAGTATGACTATTGTACATTACATTTATTAGATGTAATAGGTAAGGTTCCGTTGTTACATAAATAACATGACCAGGAAACCATATTATTTTGCGTTCCAAAAACATAGTGTTTTGGCAAAAACATTGATTGGAAAGGATATGCTTTATTTTAATAGTTTAAACTTTTTCATGTGAGCGTAGTATCACAGAATTAATTTTTAAAGGGTAATTTTAGAACCAAAAATTGTTCTTGTGTGGTAGTGTTGTAAAGAACCGTGTTTTGTGCAGTGAGGCATATAATCTTAAAAATATACGTGCTTTTACATAGCATAGAACAACCATGTTTGGTTCAACAAAAAACATTCAGTCAAAGGTAAAAGAACCATCTTTTTCGTACCTTTTGGTAATCTGAAATATATTTTTGGGGCAGAGAACCTTGTGAGACAGAAAGGCTCAGATGTGAACAGTTATTCCTTGGAATTATGACATATGAATATTAAAAGCATGCTTAACATTGTTTTATAAGAACTCAACAGTTCCTTTGTAGAATCACTTTTTCATCACACTTTTAATGTTTTGGATGTGTTGTAAATGAATTAAGCATAAGAACATAAGTTTAGCCTTGCTTGATTCTAGAAATAAACTTTCTAACCTCTTACAAATCATTTTTGTGTTTATATTTTTTCCGAGCAATGTATGGCTTCTGTAACAATTGAGTGTAGCACAAGGACTTTTTGTGTTTACTTTATTATCCAGAACAAATGCTCTTAATCAGCATGATTCATTCATGTGGAGTACATTTATAAAAATAAGATAATGTAATACACTGTAAGAAACTATCGTGAAACATTCTGCACATGATTCCAAATATATATTCAAAATACCCAACAGAAAATTACAAACTGAGATGAGATTATTATGTTGCCGGTGCACTCTTAAATTACAATAGCTGCTATGACTACCACTAAGTTCATGTTTGTTTCTAGTTTTTATTCAATGTTTCATCATCAGTGCGGTGAAACCTGCATGTACAAAATACACATTCGCCAGGACACAGACTATTGGGTGTTGCAAAAATATTTACTCATAATTATCATGGCAATAACAAGCACTATCAGCCTGGAAAATAATGCTCTCCTTTCCATTTCCTGCCCTATCTTTCCTATCTTTCTCATTCTGTTTCATGGCCAGACCCTGATTACTCATTTTCGTCAACACAGCCTGCAGAGCCAATGAGGGATTGCCATATTCTATAATAGTCTCAAAGGAAAGTTTGTGAATCATTCTGCAGCTTTCACAGTGGCACTGCCAGTCACTTAATGCAGTAACACTTTTAATTTACCCGCTGGGGTAAAGACAAGCAGAATAAATCAAAAGGGAGGTGACATAATCTGTAATCTCTGTGATAATGATCATCAAGCCGTGGTGAAAATGCTCTTGATCATCCTAAATCTGTTCTGTCATTTCACTTCACATCTTTTTTATGTTAACCAGACGCCGAAGCACTGCCATGCCCGATGGAGCTCTGAATATGGGACGGTGCGATAGCTGTAGGTTTGCTTTTTCATATCTGATTCTTGCTGACTCTGTAGCTGATGAGATTTCCTGATGCTTTTTTGTGCGAATAATCAAAGGGACTTTGAAATTGAAAGAAATGTGAATCCTTGGCACAAACATCTCAAAAGTCATTGTAAATCTACCTTGTGTGAATCATGCATACAATATTAAGCTGACACATTCTGCAGTTTGCAAACTTTCTATGTTCATGCAAAAAGAAAAGAATCCATTTAGGGTGTGGGCTGGTCTTCCATTTTAATCTTGTTCATGATGAATCATCATTTAATGAATCATAATAAGTTTAATGTCTGGATCCGCCAGCTTGCTTAAGGGCTGCTTAATAGTGCAATATTTTCATGCGCATGATCTATTTTTGATTCTTTCCCATTTCTGAATCAATTTCCAGAATTATTTAGTTCCAACTGGCATAGTGCCACGTAGAACCCGCGGTGTGCATTTGCAATGGACGTTTTCCTTTTGTTTCCGCAAAGGTTAAAACATTGGATGTTTGCCGAGCCGCAGAAAGACGGAACTCAGTTTATAGAAAGGCTTTATGGAATGGCATTTCCCTAGAGTGGAAAGGTGATGGGTTCAAATCAATGCTTCCGAGCTGACAAACAAGAGCGAGAATGAGAGCACAGTTGGTAAAAGTCAATAGCTTTTGTAGACTTTGTAGACAAGTAGTGGTTACGCAACACTTAAGTGTTTAGTATTTTCTGGCTGAAAAAAGGCCATTTTGTTGCCATCATGCTTGACTCAAGGAAGAAATGGTCAGGAGGTTAAGAAAAGTTATTGTGTGCAGGGTAAATTTGCAATTTAAAATAACCAAGTATAGGCCAGCTGAATCTCATTGTAAGACAGAAAACATGTTTAATATACCATGTTTGAGATGTTTTGTTAATGAGGCACACACCTTTACTTACATTTTCCTTAAATTTGTTTTGCTATTTATTATTCAATTCTTAGTAATTCAATTCAATGGCATCTCAGTGGTTCAGGGTTGACAGTCATGGTAGTATGAGTTCTTTAAGACACAACAACAGAGCACAAGCACGATATACAGAGATAAAGACGTATAGGGGAATGTGCAATAAAAGAAAATCATGGCCATTTAGCATACAGTAGTCATTTAAAATAAGCTGCTTCTTTTGAGATATGTGATTTAGAAATATCCAGAAGGTCACAGGTGTCTATCTGCAGCGAGCATGAAGTGGGGGAGCAGCTGTGATCAGAGCAATTCCCCAGAGATAAAACATGCTATTTTAGGGATTTCTCTTAACCACAGACATAAACATCAGCCCAAAAATGGTTGCAACAAAAAACATGCATTACGTGGATTATTAGATAAATGGATTTTGAAAATTATAGTGTTATAAGAAAAATGCATTAAAAATATTCCCACAAAATTCTGACAGGTTGATTTTACAAACCAATAATTCTCTTTTATTTTCGTATGCTCCCTCCTCTAGGCTGAATCTGCTTTTGGTTCGAGTCCTGAGTTTGAGATCTCCATTGTAGACGGTTTTAAAGACAAACAAACAAGCATAATTTGTGTCCAAATTTGTGTCCCGCAAAAGTAGAGTCCCTGTAAATTCATTCTGAAAACATACATTATAATGTGAGTATATTACATTAACTCGCAAGTTAAAAGTATGTCTAGTCCGTTTTATTTTTGCTCCCCAATAGAAGAAAGGTTACTTGAATGAACTTAAATGCAACAAATGACCATTCAACATCATTATTTTTGACCACTGTTCAATTTTGTGAATAATAATGAAGCACATAAACAAATCCATCAGACATTTTTATATAGTTTTATTGTTCAATGCTCTTTTTCACAAGTGGTTAGTTATTTATTAAAAAAGTTGTTCTTTTAAAACAAATTAAATATCACTTTGTTTATCTATTTTTAATTGAAATGATTACATTTAAAAAAATTGGCTTCAATCCACATAATCTTTCCATGATTATGGATGACAACAAAGCTTTAAATCCTTCTGTCTGTGTGAGTGTGTTCAGTTTCCTCCCACCTTTCACCCCATCCCTGCACAAGCCAGACTGCTATCTTACTGCAGCATCTGTCATGTGTCACAAGTTACTGGTAAGATATTCAATACAATCAATGGCCACCGGTCCCTATCTCATCAGCACAGCTGTTATACACAGATATACACACTTATAGCTGCACTGTGGCCTGTATTTACCATTTGTTCAATGGTTTTTATGTGATGTCCAACAGTATATGGCTTACTGTCAGAATGATTTACAGTAACCAAGCTAAAGGTAAATTTAATGGATAGTTCACCCAAATATTATGACATATTAAACACAGCTGAGGATTTGTATTCATCTGTATACATCCGTTTTATTTTCCTTAAAATCAAAGATAAAATATTTGGAGGAATGATTGTAAGCAAACAGTTCAAGGATGCCATTGACTACTATAGAGGAAAAATACTTTATATATTTGCTTCGTTGAAAAAAAAAGATATTTTTTATTACAATTATTATTTTTCATTTTATGGTAGTCAATGGGTCTAGAAACTGTTCTCAACCAAAAAAAGACATTTATGCAGGTTTGAAACAATCAAAGAGTGAGTATCTCATGACCGAATTTTCTTTCTTTACTTTACTGAAAAAATGTGGTTAAAAAACAAACAACTTATTGTACTGTCATGGATTGTTTTTCCGGGTTGACTTGAACTGTTTTTAGATACAATTGATACATTTTTAGTTCATCTGAATGTGACGAATCGTTTAGCAATTAAGAATCTTAATTACAAACTGGTGTAATCTGCAAGTAGGCCATGATCCTTGTGTGTCGAGCATTAAAAACATTAAACCGTTTAAAAAAAACAAGAAATATTGAAGAGTCAGTTCTATCCATGATACAGATTAAATCCTAGTTTCGAACCAATTATATTAGTTGTCAGTCTGTTCGATCCATGTTAAAATCTCTTTTTTGATTTAGAAATGTAATTATTCACCTTTCATCTCAACGAGGATTGGTTAGGTATAAATTTACATGCATGCCATTTTTTGACCTCATATTAAATGACAGAATACATTTGTATTATTAAAGTCCATTTTTACACAGCAGGACCATTTAAATGAACATATGACATGTTGTACTTTTTTCTTTAATATATTCAAAGCATGCGCTCTCATATACATATATACACTACAATTTTTCCCAAATCTCTTAATCTGAAATGGTTAAACTATATTTGCCAAAAAAATACTTTTTATTATATAACAATAATGTATATATATATATAAAGTATTACAAAATATTTTAAATGATCATATTGCTAGTAAGAAAATAATGCAAAGCAAAGAGACTAATTATAAACATTTTGTAGGGCTGTTCGATTATCACAAAGGTTACAACTTTTTATCCAACATTGAGATTGTGATTATTTACCACACTTACACAATATAATTTGTTTTAATATAAAAATAATAAAAAAGGAAAATTGATTATTTTATTTTATTTTATTTTAATTTAATTTGTTTTAATAGAAAAAAATTTTTTATGTTAATATAATTTAATTCGCTTTAGTATAAAAATAATTAAAAAACAGCAAAGCTAATTATTTTATTTTATTTTAATATAATATTATTGGTTTTAATGGAAAAATAGTAAAATACAGCTAAACTGATTATTGTTTTAATATCGAACAAATAAAAAGAATAGCAAAAGTGGTTATTTATTTTAATACAATATAATTTTTAAAATATTAAATAATGAGGAAAACTGAGTATTTTGTTTAAATATAAAAACACATAAAAAAAGCAAAAATTACTACATTTTATTTTAATATTATATGATTTGAAAATTTATAAGTTAAAACACAAAAAGAACAGCAAAAGTGATAATTTTGTTCAAATATAGAAAAAATAAAACAGCCAAACTAATAATTTTGTTCAAATAAAGAAATAATAAAACTACAGCCAAACTGATAAGTTTGTTCAAATATAGAAACAATAAAACAACAGCCAAAATGATAATTTTGTTCAAATAAAGAAATAATAAAACTACAGCCAAACTGATAAGTTTGTTCAAATATAGAAACAATAAAACAACAGACAAACTGATCATTTTGTTTAAATATAGAAATAATAAAATAACAGCCAAATTAATAATTTTGTTCAAATAAAGAAATAATAAAACTACAGCAAAACTGATCATTTTGTTTAAATATAGAAACAATAAAACAACAGCCAAACTGATAATTTTGTTCAAATATAGAAACAATAAAACTACAGCCAAACTGATAATTTTGTTTAAATATAGAAACAATAAAACAACAGCCAAACTGATAATTTTGTTTAAATATAGAAACAATAAAATAACAGACAAACTGATAATTTTGTTTAAATATAGAAACAATAAAACAACAGCCAAACTGATAATTTTGTTCAAATATAGAAACAATAAAACAACAGCCAAACTGATAATTTTGTTCAAATATAGAAACAATAAAACAACAGCCAAACTGATAATTTTGTTCAAATATAGAAACAATAAAACTACAGCCAAACTGATCATTTTGTTTAAATATAGAAACAATAAAACAACAGCCAAACTGATAAGTTTGTTCAAATATAGAAACAATAAAACAACAGCCAAACTGATAATTTTGTTTAAATATAGAAATAATAAAACTACAGCCAAACTGATAATTTTGTTTAAATATAGAAACAATAAAACAACAGCCAAACTGATAATTTTGTTCAAATATAGAAACAATAAAACTACAGCCAAACTGATAATTTTGTTTAAATATAGAAACAATAAAACAACAGCCAAACTGATAATTTTGTTTAAATATAGAAACAATAAAATAACAGACAAACTGATAATTTTGTTTAAATATAGAAACAATAAAACAACAGCCAAACTGATAATTTTGTTCAAATATAGAAACAATAAAACAACAGCCAAACTGATAAGTTTGTTCAAATATAGAAACAATAAAACAACAGCCAAACTGATAATTTTGTTTAAATATAGAAATAATAAAACTACAGCCAAACTGATAATTTTGTTCAAATATAGAAACAATAAAACTACAGCCAAACTGATAATTTTGTTTAAATATAGAAATAATAAAATAACAGCCAAACTGATAATTTTGTTCAAATATAGAAACAATAAAATAACAGACAAGCTGATAATTTTGTTCAAATATAGAAACAATAAAATAACAGACAAACTGATAATTTTGTTTAAATATAGAAACAATAAAATAACAGCCAAACTGATAATTTTGTTCAAATATAGAAACAATAAAATAACAGCCAAACTGATCATTTTGTTTAAATATAGAAATAATAAAATAACAGCCAAACTGATAATTTTGTTCAAATGTAGAAACAATAAAACAACAGCCAAACTGATCATTTTGTTTAAATATAGAAATAATAAAATAACAGCCAAACTGATCATTTTGTTTAAATATAGAAATAATAAAATAACAGCCAAACTGATGATTTTGTTCAAATATAGAAACAATAAAATAACAGACAAACTGATCATTTTGTTTAAATATAGAAATAATAAAATAACAGCCAAACTGATGATTTTGTTCAAATATAGAAACAATAAAATAACAGCCAAACTGATCATTTTGTTTAAATATAGAAATAATAAAATAACAGCCAAACTGATAATTTTGTTTAAATATAGAAATAATAAAATAACAGCCAAACTGATAATTTTGTTCAAATATAGAAACAATAAAATAACAGACAAACTGATCATTTTGTTTAAATATAGAAATAATAAAATAACAGCCAAACTGATGATTTTGTTCAAATGTAGAAACAATAAAACAACAGCCAAACTGATCATTTTGTTCAAATATAGAAACAATAAAACAACAGACAAACTGATCATTTTGTTTAAATATAGAAATAATAAAATAACAGCCAAACTGATGATTTTGTTCAAATATAGAAACAATAAAATAACAGACAAACTGATCATTTTGTTTAAATATAGAAATAATAAAATAACAGCCAAACTGATCATTTTGTTCAAATATAGAAACAATAAAACTACAGCCAAACTGATCATTTTGTTTAAATATAGAAATAATAAAATAACAGCCAAACTGATAATTTTGTTCAAATATAGAAACAATAAAATAACAGACAAACTGATCATTTTGTTTAAATATAGAAACAATAAAATAACAGCCAAACTGATCATTTTGTTTAAATATAGAAACAATAAAATAACAGCCAAACTGATCATTTTGTTTAAATGTAGAAATAATAAAATAACAGCCAAACTGATGATTTTGTTCAAATGTAGAAACAATAAAACAACAGCCAAACTGATAATTTTGTTTAAATGTAGAAATAATAAAATAACAGCCAAACTGATCATTTTGTTCAAATATAGAAACAATAAAATAACAGACAAACTGATCATTTTGTTTAAATATAGAAACAATAAAATAACAGCCAAACTGATAATTTTGTTCAAATATAGAAACAATAAAACAACAGCCAAACTGATGATTTTGTTCAAATATAGAAACAATAAAATAACAGACAAACTGATCATTTTGTTTAAATATAGAAACAATAAAATAACAGCCAAACTGATAATTTTGTTCAAATATAGAAATAATAAAATAACAGCCAAACTGATAATTTTGTTCAAATATAGAAACAATAAAATAACAGACAAACTGATCATTTTGTTTAAATATAGAAATAATAAAATAACAGCCAAACTGATGATTTTGTTCAAATATAGAAACAATAAAATAACAGACAAACTGATCATTTTGTTTAAATATAGAAATAATAAAATAACAGCCAAACTGATCATTTTGTTCAAATATAGAAACAATAAAACTACAGCCAAACTGATCATTTTGTTTAAATATAGAAATAATAAAATAACAGCCAAACTGATAATTTTGTTCAAATATAGAAACAATAAAATAACAGACAAACTGATCATTTTGTTTAAATATAGAAACAATAAAATAACAGCCAAACTGATAATTTTGTTCAAATATAGAAACAATAAAATAACAGCCAAACTGATAATTTTGTTCAAATATAGAAACAATAAAATAACAGACAAACTGATCATTTTGTTTAAATATAGAAACAATAAAACAACAGACAAACTGATCATTTTGTTTAAATATAGAAACAATAAAATAACAGCCAAACTGATAATTTTGTTCAAATATAGAAACAATAAAACAACAGCCAAACTGATAATTTTGTTCAAATATAGAAACAATAAAACAACAGCCAAACTGATAAGTTTGTTCAAATATAGAAACAATAAAACAACAGCCAAACTGATAATTTTGTTCAAATATAGAAACAATAAAACTACAGCCAAACTGATCATTTTGTTTAAATATAGAAACAATAAAACAACAGCCAAACTGATAATTTTGTTTAAATATAGAAACAATAAAACAACAGCCAAACTGATAATTTTGTTCAAATATAGAAACAATAAAACAACAGCCAAACTGATAAGTTTGTTCAAATATAGAAACAATAAAACAACAGCCAAACTGATAATTTTGTTCAAATATAGAAACAATAAAACTACAGCCAAACTGATAATTTTGTTCAAATATAGAAACAATAAAACTACAGCCAAACTGATAATTTTGTTCAAATATAGAAACAATGAAACAACAGCCAAACTGATAATTTTGTTCAAATATAGAAACAATAAAATAACAGACAAACTGATAATTTTGTTTAAATATAGAAACAATAAAACAACAGACAAACTGATCATTTTGTTTAAATATAGAAACAATAAAACAACAGCCAAACTGATAATTTTGTTCAAATATAGAAACAATAAAACTACAGCCAAACTGATCATTTTGTTTAAATATAGAAACAATAAAATAACAGACAAACTGATCATTTTGTTTAAATATAGAAACAATAAAACAACAGCCAAACTGATAATTTTGTTCAAATATAGAAACAATAAAACAACAGCCAAACTGATAAGTTTGTTCAAATATAGAAACAATAAAACAACAGCCAAACTGATAATTTTGTTCAAATATAGAAACAATAAAACTACAGCCAAACTGATAATTTTGTTCAAATATAGAAACAATAAAACTACAGCCAAACTGATAATTTTGTTCAAATATAGAAACAATAAAACAACAGCCAAACTGATAATTTTGTTCAAATATAGAAACAATAAAATAACAGACAAACTGATAATTTTGTTCAAATATAGAAACAATAAAATAACAGACAAACTGATCATTTTGTTTAAATATAGAAACAATAAAACAACAGACAAACTGATCATTTTGTTTAAATATAGAAACAATAAAATAACAGCCAAACTGATAATTTTGTTCAAATATAGAAACAATAAAACAACAGCCAAACTGATAATTTTGTTCAAATATAGAAACAATAAAACAACAGCCAAACTGATAAGTTTGTTCAAATATAGAAACAATAAAACAACAGCCAAACTGATAATTTTGTTCAAATATAGAAACAATAAAACTACAGCCAAACTGATCATTTTGTTTAAATATAGAAACAATAAAACAACAGCCAAACTGATAATTTTGTTTAAATATAGAAACAATAAAACAACAGCCAAACTGATAATTTTGTTCAAATATAGAAACAATAAAACAACAGCCAAACTGATAAGTTTGTTCAAATATAGAAACAATAAAACAACAGCCAAACTGATAATTTTGTTCAAATATAGAAACAATAAAATAACAGACAAACTGATAATTTTGTTTAAATATAGAAACAATAAAATAACAGCCAAACTGATAATTTTGTTCAAATATAGAAACAATAAAATAACAGCCAAACTGATGATTTTGTTCAAATGTAGAAACAATAAAACAACAGCCAAACTGATAATTTTGTTCAAATATAGAAACAATAAAATAACAGACAAACTGATCATTTTGTTTAAATATAGAAATAATAAAATAACAGCCAAACTGATGATTTTGTTCAAATATAGAAACAATAAAATAACAGACAAACTGATCATTTTGTTTAAATATAGAAACAATAAAACAACAGCCAAACTGATAATTTTGTTTAAATATAGAAACAATAAAACAACAGCCAAACTTATAATTTTGTTCAAATATAGAAACAATAAAATAACAGACAAACTGATCATTTTGTTTAAATATAGAAACAATAAAATAACAGCCAAACTGATAAGTTTGTTCAAATATAGAAACAATAAAACTACAGCCAAACTGATAATTTTGTTCAAATATAGAAACAATAAAATAACAGCCAAACTGATAAGTTTGTTCAAATATAGAAACAATAAAATAACAGCCAAACTGATAAGTTTGTTCAAATATAGAAACAATAAAACTACAGCCAAACTGATCATTTTGTTTAAATATAGAAATAATAAAATAACAGCCAAACTGATAATTTTGTTCAAATATAGAAACAATAAAATAACAGACAAACTGATCATTTTGTTTAAATATAGAAACAATAAAACAACAGACAAACTGATAATTTTGTTCAAATATAGAAATAATAAAATAACAGCCAAACTGATGATTTTGTTCAAATGTAGAAATAATAAAATAACAGCCAAACTGATCATTTTGTTTAAATATAGAAATAATAAAATAACAGCCAAACTGATGATTTTGTTCAAATGTGGAAACAATAAAACAACAGACAAACTGATCATTTTGTTTAAATATAGAAATAATAAAATAACAGCCAAACTGATCATTTTGTTTAAATATAGAAATAATAAAATAACAGCCAAACTGATGATTTTGTTCAAATGTAGAAACAATAAAACAACAGCCAAACTGATCATTTTGTTCAAATATAGAAACAATAAAATAACAGACAAACTGATCATTTTGTTTAAATATAGAAATAATAAAATAACAGCCAAACTGATGATTTTGTTCAAATATAGAAACAATAAAATAACAGACAAACTGATCATTTTGTTTAAATATAGAAACAATAAAACAACAGCCAAACTGATAATTTTGTTTAAATATAGAAACAATAAAACAACAGCCAAACTTATAATTTTGTTCAAATATAGAAACAATAAAATAACAGACAAACTGATCATTTTGTTTAAATATAGAAACAATAAAATAACAGCCAAACTGATAAGTTTGTTCAAATATAGAAACAATAAAACTACAGCCAAACTGATAATTTTGTTCAAATATAGAAACAATAAAATAACAGCCAAACTGATAAGTTTGTTCAAATATAGAAACAATAAAATAACAGCCAAACTGATAAGTTTGTTCAAATATAGAAACAATAAAACTACAGCCAAACTGATCATTTTGTTTAAATATAGAAATAATAAAATAACAGCCAAACTGATAATTTTGTTCAAATATAGAAACAATAAAATAACAGACAAACTGATCATTTTGTTTAAATATAGAAACAATAAAACAACAGACAAACTGATAATTTTGTTTAAATATAGAAATAATAAAATAACAGCCAAACTGATGATTTTGTTCAAATGTAGAAATAATAAAATAACAGCCAAACTGATCATTTTGTTTAAATATAGAAATAATAAAATAACAGCCAAACTGATGATTTTGTTCAAATATAGAAACAATAAAACTACAGCCAAACTGATCATTTTGTTTAAATATAGAAATAATAAAATAACAGCCAAACTGATAATTTTGTTCAAATATAGAAACAATAAAATAACAGACAAACTGATCATTTTGTTTAAATATAGAAACAATAAAACAACAGACAAACTGATAATTTTGTTCAAATATAGAAATAATAAAATAACAGCCAAACTGATGATTTTGTTCAAATGTAGAAATAATAAAATAACAGCCAAACTGATCATTTTGTTTAAATATAGAAATAATAAAATAACAGCCAAACTGATGATTTTGTTCAAATGTGGAAACAATAAAACAACAGACAAACTGATCATTTTGTTTAAATATAGAAATAATAAAATAACAGCCAAACTGATCATTTTGTTTAAATATAGAAATAATAAAATAACAGCCAAACTGATGATTTTGTTCAAATGTGGAAACAATAAAACAACAGACAAACTGATGATTTTGTTCAAATGTAGAAATAATAAAATAACAGCCAAACTGATCATTTTGTTTAAATATAGAAACAATAAAATAACAGCCAAACTGATGATTTTGTTCAAATGTGGAAACAATAAAATAACAGCCAAACTGATAATTTTGTTCAAATATAGAAACAATAAAATAACAGACAAACTGATGATTTTGTTCAAATGTAGAAATAATAAAATAACAGCCAAACTGATCATTTTGTTTAAATATAGAAATAATAAAATAACAGCCAAACTGATGATTTTGTTCAAATGTGGAAACAATAAAACAACAGCCAAACTGATAATTTGGACTTCATAATTGCCAAAAAGCCAAAAAAATTTTGCACATTATAGTCACAAAACTCATATTTGCGTTAATCCATTTTAACAAGTAATATAAAACATAAAACCAACTGACCCAAACTTCCAACCAAAACAATGAAAATCCACCAAACAAGCACAGAATCATGACGTCATGATTAAACCCCACGTGATCACGTGACCCTGAACCTCATTAAGAACAGCTGGAGGTTCCCCACGTGTTCTCCACTCGTCACCTTCATTAAAGACAACACACAAAGCACTTCCGTTTGTAAAAGCAGGCCATGGGCTGTCATTAACATCCGCAATGGCCAACATCTCCATCCCCACTCTTAATGAAACAGACACGGATGTGGAGAGCACACTAGAGGAGAACCGGCCCGTTAAAATCGCCATTATCTCGGTTTTGGGCTTGATGATCACCCTGAGTAACATCGCCGTGGTCATGGTCATAACTTCCGCTGTGTCGGGATGGTCGAGAAACTCCCGATATTTCCTTCTATCTTTAACCGGAGCCGATTCTGCATTCGGCCTCCTCGTCATGCCTCTGAATCTGGGCGTGAGTTTCATAAAGGAATATAACGAAGGCCCAGATCCATTCTGTCATGTCGTGGCGTTCTTCAACGCAACCATCTATTCCACATGCATGTACACCCTGGCCACCATAAGCCTGGAGAGATACATTGCTGTGTTTTATCCTCTGAAATACTCCATGTTACTGACCCGCAAGAGAGCTTTGCTCTTGATCTCCTTTGCTTGGATGTTCCCCCCTGTCCTCCTCCTGCCCATCTCCTTTCCTGCAGGGATCATTGACGTTCACTTCTCCAGAGCATCTCTGGTGTGCAACCCTCTCTACTCCAGCAATGTGTCTTACTCTCTCACTTTGACTTGCTTCATCTTCTTCCCTTGCTCTGCCATCATGACCTTCTGTAACCTCCGACTCTGGATAGCAGCTAAGAGACAGAGGGTGAAGCTGAGGAAGCACAGCTGGGGTGGAGGATACAGGCCCAAAATGGCCTTGCGTGTTCTTGTGCCCGTCATGACGGTTTACTACACCTGCTGGACCCCCTGCATGGTCATCATGCTTTACAATGGTAAGACTGTTAATGGCATGCCATTGTTAACATCATCATGATTGTTTGGGTGACGTGGGGTCATATGATAGAATTAAATTCAAAGTCACTTTAAAAAAAATTGAAATATGTACAATAGTTATACAGAATATAGATGTGCAATATGTACAATAATTAAACAGAATATATGTGCAATATGTACAATAGTTATACAGAATATAGATGTGCAATATGTACAATAATTAAACAGAATATATGTGCAATATGTACAATAATTATACAGAATATAGATGTGCAATATGTACAATAATTATACAGGATATATATCTGCAATATGTACAATAATTATACAGCATATATATGTGCAATATGTACAATAATTATACAGAATATAGATGTGCAACATGTACAATAATCAAACTGAATATATGTGCAACATTTACAATAATCAAACTGAATATATGTGCAATATGTACAATAATCATACAGAATATATATGTGCAATATGTACAATAATTATACAGAATATAGATGTGCAATATGTACAATAATTATACAGAATATAGATGTGCAATATGTACAATAATTATACAGGATATATATCTGCAATATGTACAATAATTATACAGCATATATATCTGCAATATGTACAATAATTATACAGGATATATATCTGCAATATGTACAATAATTATACAGCATATATATGTGCAATATGTACAATAATTATACAGAATATAGATGTGCAACATGTACAATAATCAAACTGAATATATGTGCAACATTTACAATAATCAAACTGAATATATGTGCAATATGTACAATAATGATACAGAACATATGTGCAATATGTACAATTATTATACCACATATATATGTGCAATATGTACAATAATTAAACAGAATTAATATGTGCAATATGTACAATAATCATACAGAATATAGATGTGCAATATGTACAATAATCATACAGAATTTAGATGTGCAATATGTACAATAGTTATACAGAATATATGTGCAATATGTACAATAATTATACAGAATATATATGTGCAATATGTACAATAATTATACAGAATATAGACGTGCAATATGTACAATAATTATACAGAATATATGTGCAACATGTACAATAATCAAACTGAATATATGTGCAACATGTACAATAATCAAACTGAATATATGTGCAACATGTACAATAATCAAACTGAATATATGTGCAATATGTACAATAATCATACAGAATATATGTGCAATATGTACAATAATTATACAGAATATATATGTGCAATATGTACAATATTTATACAGAATATAGATGTGCAATATGTACAATAATCATACAGAATATAGACGTGCAATATGTACAATAATTATACAGAATATATGTGCAACATGTACAATAATCAAACTGAATATATGTGCAACATGTACAATAATCAAACTGAATATATGTGCCACATGTACAATAATCAAACTGAATATATGTGCAATATGTACAACAATCATACAGAATATATGTGCAATATGTACAATAACTATACAGAATATATGTGCAATATGTACAATAATCATACAGAATATAGATGTGCAATATGTACAATAATCATACAGAATATAGATGTGCAATATGTACAATAATTATACAGAATTTAGATGTGCAATATGTACAATAATTATACAGAATATAGATGTGCAATATGTACAATAATTATACAGGATATATGTGCAATATGTACAATAATTATACAGAATATATGTGCAATATGTACAATAATTATACAGAATATATGTGCAATATGTACAATAATTATACAGAATATATGTGCAATATGTACAATAATTATACAGATGTAGATGTGCAATATGTACAATAATTATACATAATATATATGTGCAATATGTACAATAATTATACATAATATATATGTGCAATATGTACAATAATTATACAGAATATATATGTGTAATATGTACAACAACTATACAACATATATATGTGCAATATGTACAATAACTATACATAATATATATGTGCAATATGTACAATAATTATACAGAATATATGTGTAAAATGTACAATAATTATACAGCATAGATAGTATAGATAAGTATTATGGACAGATTTACAGGTTTAAAATACGAAGCAGATTTACAGACAAGTGTGCAATGAACATACTATACATTATGCAAAAGTGTATGTGCACTATAGGTATGTCTACATGTATGTGTATATTTTTATTAATACAAAATTATTACGCGTAGTGACATTGAAGTGACACACAGAATGCACATACATGCATAAAAGAAAACATTTATTATCAAATTATGATATGTAAATTTAAATCTTAAGTAAATCTAAAACTTTTTGCTTATTAAAACAAAATCAGGGGTCAGTCATGGTCTTGTGGTAAGAGAGTTGGACTTGTAAGCGGAAGGTTGTTGCTGAAGTGTCCTTGAGCAAGACATCTAACCTCTGTTTGCTCTGCAGTGATTTGGCCACAGCATAATACTGTAAGTCACTTGTCTGCAAGATTAGTTCGTGTAAATTTGAAAATGTAAAAATATTATGCACAGTAAACCTACAAATAATATGTAAACAAAAGCCTTCAATCAAAAATAAAGTAATACATTAAAAGAACACTATCGGTTATAGTCACTTATCTGGAATTTTGGGCATTCTCCATCCACCCAGCAACATTTAAATCATTTTATGAAACGTGGAGAGAAAACATTTATAGTATATCAAAAGAAGGCTATTAATTACTATAAATATGATTTCTTACATTTTAATATGCTCTAGCATTTCCTCTGTTTCATGTATCGAGCATTTTAAATGTTTTATTTATTTTATATGTGTTACAATTAAGCTGATGTTCAAATTATTTTATGAAACGTGGAGAGAAAACCTTTATAGTATATCAAAAGAAGGCTATTAATTACTATAAATATGATTTTTTATATTTTAATATCCTCTAGTTTTTCCTCTGTTTCATGTATCGAGCATTTTAAATGTTTTATTTATTTTATATGCGTTACAATTAAACTGATGTTCAAATTATTTTATGTCCATCTATGCCTTTTGTTACCCTTGCAGATGCTAAAGTCAAGTCAAAATTTGTATTAATTGTTTGTTTTAATGCGATACTGTGTTTGAATGTTGCTGTCCTCCTGAATCCTTAAATGTCCAAATTAGCAGTTTTCATGAAGTGGAAAACACACACAACACAGTTCTAATCATTAAAACACATTTTGAATGGTTGGATGACAAAAACATGAAAATCAAAAAATATGAAGACACTGGATTTTGGAAGGACATCAATGCTGTGTAAATGTCATGTCTTATAATTCTAATGATCAAACTTATTTCCAGCTATTTCAGGCAGTGGCGTCCCAGAGTGGATAGAGTTTATTGCTGTGTGGCTACCAACCTCAAACGGCTTCCTCAATTGTATCTTCTACTTCTGGATCAACAATAGCTTTAGGAAAAAATTTCATTTGGTCCTTCAGAGACTGTGTCTTGGACTTTGTCCAGGCTCTGATACACATTCTGGTTGCGTCAGCTCGGCGGAGTCATCTGTGGCTCCTGGATGGAACTACTCTCTTCATGAGCGTTTCTCCAGCGTGTCATCCAACTGCACTCTTCTTACGCTCATGACAACCGAGACCATCATCCGAGAGCCAGAACCTGCTTGAGGAACCTTTAGACTTGATGATCTGAAGATTAGATATCAAAAACTGTGGACTTGTCAAGTTCTAGACACATAATAACTTCACGGATAAGCTTCTTTTAATCATAGATTATCATTCTTCTCCATGTCTTGGTTCTTTTTAAGTTCAATGGCTTTTGGTGCCTTTTTACTTTTTGATGGCACTATCTCTCATTTACTCATTCTAGTTTATACGCATCACAGAAATGTCATGTTTCCAAACAGTAAGGTGTTGCGTTGTTGATACGCCGATCGAAGTTAAACGCAAAAGAGCCTTTGAAACATGTCGCACATTTTCTTATCTACCTAATGCAATATCAAGCAACCGAGGAAGTCTAACCTTTAAATCTCAGTAATTTACTTTATGCAGAATGGAGAGTAATTAGCCAGGTAATGTAAAGGTCACATCTGCAATGTCTTTTGGCTTTAACGTTTTCATATCACAATTTCCCAACATTAATTTTATACGTCCAAGCGGGCTTTTTTCGCAACCCAGAAATATCGTGGGACCAGCAAAAGCCGGTTCATGTATGTTAAAAAAAAGCCCACAAAACTGCATTGGTGGTCTTGGCGGTTGTGCTCAGAGGGTCAATCATGTAAAAGCACTTCTCTCTGGTTACGTGTGAAATCAAATTCTAAATGTTAATTTTAAGTTTGTTTTTAGCCTAAGCACTTGTTAAAAAATATTAATAATGTATGGGGATTTCATTCCATTGTGGTGGAGGTGTACATAAGGGTTCATGTGAAGGCTGTTAACGGGAGTAGTACACAGCCCAAAAATATGATTTATTACCAAGTTTTCTGTGTGTAAATAATGTAGTTTTTTATCTGTTTATAAGTGTTACTGTAAGATGTTAAGACTTCAATTTGTTGCAAAAAATAAAGCGTCAAAGCCCATTTACAATCGACAGCATCATTCATTGTTTCGGGGGCATCACTGACAAAGGATCACTTTAATAAAACCTGAAACACCTTGGCTTAACATACAAACACATCTATTTTCTCATTTCCTGGAAAAGCAGGTGAAGTACCTTCACGCAGTGCCTGAAATTAGCTTCCTCTGCATTTGGTTGGTCACGATGGGTATGTTGTGTGTTATTACTGCGCCTGCTTGGGCCATGTTACGGCATCAAACTACCTTGACTATTATGCAGGACTGGGAGTGTTATTCTTTACCTTATTGTATTCAATTGTCTATTCTAAGCTATGCTGAACTATTTTTTGTCCCTTTATATTGAAATATATTACCTTGGTTATTTGTCTATAGCTGTGTTTTGTGCCTTGTGCTTTATGAAGATGTTCCTGAGAACGTTAAGAAGATCTGCCAGATTGGTGGAGGTGGAAATATATTGCTACTGCTTGTGATACTTTAAGGAAACCCACACATGAGCAGTCAGATGTGCTTCTTGACTCAACAGTGGGATTCTCTTTGACAGTAAGGGTCTCTACAACACCCAACCACATTCTTCTCAAGCTTGCATATGTTTCGTCAAAGCCATATTTCTAGTTGTGCATATAGTATTATTCCTGAACTGATGTACATGGTTCATAATGTTTTTTTCCATCCTAAATTAGGTCTACATGCTGAAGTATCACGCTGTTTTATGCATTATGAGTGTATGACACTGTTAAACATGTTGAGCTGTCATGTTCAACATTGTACATTTGTAAAAATCAAAGTTAGATCGAGTTATTTATAAGCCTTTTGTCTGTAAATCCATCTCACGCAGCAATCAGAGACAGAGGAAAAGCAAGACCATAAGTGTTAGGAGATGTTGGTCCGCTTTCTCGGCAGAGCTCGAATTCTTTCAGAAACAGTTGTAAAGCTGTATGTGTCTTCTGTTAATGATACAAAACCAAAGACTTTAAAGATAATTTAAGTATCCGATTCTACATGTTCTCAAGATTATCATAAGAGTGGCAGAAATTGTGTATGATACTTCCCCTTTAGGGTAAATTATAGTTTTGCTGCATGTAGGTTGATACCTTGGGTTGATTCACTTAAATACATGGTTTAAATAGTAAGCAGCCAATGATAATTGGTGTTCAAGAAGCTGAGAATCCCAACACCTGTGTGATGGTTATAATGGTTATTATCCTATGAAATGCAAAAAAAAAATAGCTTACATGCTTTGTCACTTTGGATAATTGTCAGCTAAATGCATGGGAACTACTTTAGGTATATTGTCTTACAGCAACTATAGAAAGTAATGTCTAATGTTGATCGAGTAGGCTCCATTTACCTTAAAACTGCAACGTTGAGACTTTGCATAAAAGCTGCAACATTCAGTGTTTTCTTTATTAGTACTGTGGGAATATCTGCTGTGCTGTCTCAGCATCTTCTGCAGAGTTGCTGTAGGACCATTATACCTGCAGCAGAAAATGTGATCAATTCAACTCTTTTCTTGGTTTCTGTAATTGAGAAAAATGGTAGGATAAAGTCTCACTAAATCCTATTATGGTGGTCATATCAAATCAGCTTCTAGCACCCTTGAAGGTTAGAATCAGACCAAATGCTGATCAATGTAGCAGAGGCAGAGCTTTGTGAGGATGGGTTGAGAGACAAACCTGCATAGGTCAACAGATATCATTCTCCATCTCTGCTGTTCTGCTCTTTGTCAAACACACAACTTGTCCATGCACAATAATATTTATATGATGCTTGCATAAAAGAGGGTTGAACTAGGATCTGTGATTCGAAATTGGTGCAATTGTAATAATAATATATACAAGCATATTGCACAATCTTCTATTATATTGTAAATCCATAACGCTGCACACAGATGGGATGCTATACAGCAACATCATGTGGGCTGCACATCTCGAATGCATTGAAGTGCTGTTAACGTAGAACCAGTTTTAAAGCCCTCGCAGTGTGGTTCAGCCGCTAGCTAGTGAATACTTTGTAGCTTTTGTTGTCATGGTGATGCAATTTCCAGTTTATGTGGAAGGCCTGATGTCTTTGACAGGGAATGCAGACATCAAATGGAGATGCTCACTCTGTCATATCCTAATCATGAACATAAAATAAGATTGTTGCTCATTTACGATTGAATTGATCTTTAATAGAAATGGTTACACTTGCAGTGTGAGTTATTGCTGTTTTATTTGTAAATAAATACATCACACTCATACATCGTAATACGACAATTGTAATGTAAAATCTTTTAGAATTCAAATTCTGGTTGAAAGCAAGGAACACACCAGTTTTCAATCTCTTCATCAAAAACTGAAAAGGTTTTAAATCTTTTTTTTTCCTCAAAAGATGTGTTATCCTCGGCAACTTTTTTTCACGTATGAGTCTTTTGTGCTTCTAATATAGCTTTTCCATCACACTCCACAATCAATCGTCCTCAAACTTAAAAAAATACTTTAGTTGTCAGAATTAAACCTGATATTTATAGATCAGAAATCCTTGACATGTTCATTTAATCAGCATTTCTAGATCTTCCAGTCCAGTATCTGTTGAATTACAACAAAATCAAACCTCAGATATCAAAGTCATCCAACAGTCAAGAACTGGCAGCATGACAAGACATAAGAAAAGTGTGATAAATCTTTGCATTAAAAAATAATTTAATAGTTTTTCTTGCATTTAGGCTTTGTTCAAATATACCTGTTACAATATTGCCTAAAAGTAATTTTAAACTTACTTTCTTTGCACTATTTTAGGTCTGAAAAATAAATACTGAGCATCTGGTGTGTTCTGTTTCTATAGTTTTCATTTCATGCAAATAAATGCAAATATATTTTTTTAGAGAAATATTGTTAAATCAGACAAATGCTTTAAATTCTGAAAACTGAAATTGAAATTGTGTAAATTTTTTTCATGTGTAGGGGCCAAAGATGGCGCATCAAAATGTACAAAAGTGATTTAGTGTCCATAGTAACATTGTGAACATAAACATGTTAATATTGTCATTCATGTTCACACAATGTTTATGTATTTATGTACAAATTAAAAAAACATATTTCAATCAGTAATTTTCGTCTTGTGTTTTCTGTAATTTTCATCTTGTGCTTGTGTTTCCATGTTTAACATTTCGTGTTATTTTTGCAAAGTTTCCCATGCCTGAAATTCTGTTTAAGCTGTGTCTTGAGATGCTCATTTTGACAATATAAAACAAACATACACACAGTACACAAACAGTAGATCCCGACTGCTGCAAAAGATCACTTAAGCTGTGGTATATAAAAGCCAGTGGGTGGATTTAATTATTAACGCTGTGACGCCTCTTCACTGAGCTTTGACCTTGGATGTTTTTGTTAGGCCCGTGTTCATATAATGTTCCCTGGTGACCCGTCTAATCTAAAACCTGTAGATGATCCGTTGCTGTGGTGACATAAGTCACATTTCTGAATCAGATTTCCTATTTTGTACGGCCTTCAATATAACCCGTGAACCTCCAACTCTAATGTTGTGAATGGTGAGGTGAAAGAGAAAAACGAAGTGAAGGATGGTTCTTCCAATGCCACTTGGTGTAACGTGATCTGTTTTTTGTCATTCAGATAAAGAAACACTACTTTAATATGATATATAACAAGCATCCCTGGGTGCATCATAACAGAATGGATTCTTATGCTTGAGTCTCTTGACAAAATTCAGAGGCATTGAAATGATTCATTCATTCTTTCAGAACGGTCACAATGCATCTCTCCATATGGCGCTGGGAGAACAAAGCGAAAATCACCATCCAATTTCCTGTGCAAACACTCCCAACTGTTCAGAAGCACAATCTGAGACCCGATCACTCATTTCCTACAGAAAATGGCTGGACGGAAATAAAGTGTCACTACAGCATTGCAGATCAGGTCCAGCTTTTATCAGTGCTGCTGTACTCCTGGATTTTTTTGGCTTCGTGTATTAATAAAGTGATGTGAACGGCACATAGTGTGCAACACAAATGTGGCCGAGTTGTCCTTCTGACAAAGATTAAGATATTGTAACATTGACCGGAACTGATGCATGCACTAAACATGAAGTTCAGCAAGCAAACAAAACCTGTAAAAAGCAAACTCTGGAAGCACATATGAAACAATGTTATTTGCTAGTGTCAAGTGCATTGAGATTACAAAGGAAAGCTAGAATTTGGAATTGATGTTAATCTGAAATGACAGGACTAATAACATCAGTATTGCATGCCATGGAACAAAACTTCTCTAGCAGCTTAAAGCTGATCACAGGGGAAAATCTCTGTGCATTTACTGCCATCTTGTGTGAGTTTAAAATAAGGGCAGAAATTTCAGATGGAAAATGATCTGCTTTTATATCATTACAATATAAAAAGCATAAAAATTGTTCACATGGTTTAAAGTGGTGTTTTGAGTAAGACAAACATACCTCTGAAAATAATAGCAGTTAAAAGATAGCCAGACAAGTCACAAGGCCTCTGATTGGAAATTAAAGAAATGCATGTTAAAGAAAATAAACTCTAATGATGATTTTCAAGTACCCAGTAAGTGTGATGCAAAATTAAAAAAAAACACAAGTTAAAATAAAACGGATTATATTGTGGAGTACAGAGAATGTGACGACTGTGTGCAATGACATTTTCAAGTGTGATAAAATATTGTGATGCTGGTACTTTTTGTGAGGTTAAACTAACCCTGTAGGTGCATTTACATTAGGCCGACAGTTTCATCCAAAACAACATATATTGTATGATATTATCAGACCTTATGAATACATTAAAAAAAATGAAAACACAAGACAATTCACACTGTGTAGAGCAACCATCACAAAAGATGTGATTAAAGAAAAGGCACCGAACCCCAAACTGCTCCCGGGCCTGTGTTGGTGTGTGTCTTCGATGCTGTGTGTGTGTTCTCGGCTGTGTGTGTATTCACGGCTGTGAGTGTGTTCACGGCTTTGTGTGTGTTCACGGCTGTGTGTGTGTTCACGGCTTTGTGTGTGTTTACGGCTGTGAGTGTGTTCACGGCTGTGTGTGTGTTCACGGCTGTGTGTGTGTTTACCGCTGTGAGTGTGTTCACGGCTGTGTGTGTGTTTACCGCTGTGAGTGTGTTCACGGCTGTGTGTGTGTGTGTTCACGGCTGTGTGTGTGTGTTTACAGCTGTGAGTGTGTTCACTGCTGTGTGTGTGTGTGTGTGTGTGTGTTCACTGCTGTGTGTGTGTTCATGGCTGTGTGTGTGTTCACTACTGTGTGTGTGTTTACAGCTGTGAGTGTGTTCACCGGTGTGTGTGTTCACGGCTGTGTGTGCGCACTCTGGATGGGATAAATGCAGAACTTGAATTCTGAGTATGGGTCAACTTACTTGGCTGTATGTCAAATCACTCACTTAATAGTTTTATCTGTTTGATCTGTTTTTCTACGCACACACACTATCAGTATAGAACAAATGGTACAGAGAATTTCCTGGTAGATATGCAAATGAGAGTTGCTCTTCACATAGGATAAATGTAAAGATCCTGAAAGCACACATACATCAGGCAGACATTAAGTTCTTGTCTGCATAATTTTTATCTGGCCATCTATTTGCTCATCTGCAATACGTCTCTGAGACGTCTACCGTCAGATGTCTTAAAGACCTGCCTGTAGTAGATGTCTGTACAATGTTTAAGATGTAGAATAGATGTTAAACAGCCCTTTTACGGCGTTTAAGAGATGATTTTACCCAGATTTTACCTTACAGAACTCCATGTGCTATTTGGGCTGTGACAGTTTTCAGTGAAGTTTCAGTGACTTGAAAGACCTTTTCAGTTTCTTCACAACCCATAATTAACAGTTTTATATACACCAAGATCAAGTTAAAGAATTGTACCAATGTTAGTATAATTTCTTCCACGAAGCTTCTAGGAAAGTACAGGCACACAGTATACACAGCTTCTTTTATTCTTTTATTATAATCTAATATATATCTAATAGAAAAGTCATTCAATATTTGAAAAACACCTAAAAACTCATCTTTTCCGGCTACATCTAACTCACTAACTCACTACTTTTCTAACCTACTCACTCTATCAAAAAAAAAAATAATAATAATAATAATTTTATATATATACTTTTTGTAACTTTCTCTGTGTAACTCGGTAGTATTGTTGTAGCACTTGTTAACCTATTGTTGTATCGGCTATTTACCGCTTCATTGTCTCCTCGACTATTGTAAGTCGCTTTGGATAAAAGCGTCTGCTAAATGACTAAATGTAAATGTAAATGTAAAATAGAGGCCGTCATATCTGTTTATCACGGTGGGGAAACCCTTACTGCACTTTTATGTTTTTAAAAGACAATTATAAAATGCATAAAGTTAATTCCAGCATTATGGATGTGACATTAAAACGCTCTGAGATTAAAAGTGTTAACAATAATCTAAACCAACAGTTTCTATTATACAGAACACATGTTGATAGAGTTTAAACATAACAAATATCAGTTTATGAATAAGTTTTCTATTTTAAAAAGGTTTATAAACATACATTATGGACTTGACAAAAAAGGACCTCAATTTTGGGAGACAACAAACTTCTTAAGATTAATATGAATTAAAATTGACAAACCAGATTCAAAATTATTCAACAAATCAGAAGATAAATTAATTATAATATTTTTATGTGTCAGTTTTTGCAAAATGAGATGTGACAATACTAAAAATATTCATAAATTGACACAAAAAAATATAAAATAATAAAATAAAATAAAAATAATGCTATGCACATATAAAGAGAGACCACCAGATATTATCATCTGTGCTGTAATTATATTTAAAACATTAAAACTTTATATTTGATGTCGTCATCATGTTTTATATTTTACAATAAAGTGATTTTTAAATCTTATGCAACGTAACGTTACGTGTACAAATGGGCGCGTCATGTGACAGGCTCACGCAATGCTCGTCTCTCGCTTCTGATTGGCTGTGGCGGGAGTGTGCTCATCGCCGATTGGCTCGTTTGGTTTCAAGTGCTCCGATTGGCCCATTCTCGTGCCTGGTGGTGAAATGGTGAGCCAGAGTTGATGACACGCCTGTAGTCCGCACATTAAAGCGGTTTAATAGACATATCGAGGTCGCTTTACACAGAATACACTTAATTAAGTCACTGCAGTTAAAATGAGCAAAGAAACCGACACGCAGGGAGACAATAATGGCAAACCGGAAGTTAGCAATGTGCAATACTACACACTTGAAGAGATTCAATCCCATAATATAAGCGGAGACTCGTGGCTTATTATTCACGATAAAGTTTATGACATCACAGGTTTCATGGAGGAGGTAAGAACCTATATGTGTAGATCTGAGCACTGCTAGCTTTGTGATGCTAGCTGCAATGCTAGCACTGATGACGTTGACCTGTCACATTTCAGCTGTGCCTTTGGCCCACTGTCATATCCGGTGTAGATTTGAATTAAAATGTTCTTAATTTCTTATTTGAATAACATAAATATGTGAATTTTAATTTTATTTTGTCAATTTTCTATTTTATGGATTAAACAACTGCACACAAACAAGTGTGAAATCAAGCATATCGGTAATTGATTATTTGATTTGAATTAATTTGTTATTGATTTTAAAAAAGGTTGCAGTTTTAATCTATTCTGTGGAAATTTAAAAAACTGCAGAATTAATGTTGCACAAGAGTCCTGCATTGCATTATGGGATGTGTAGTGTAATGGGCTCATTCATTAAAGAGTGCCATTAATGTTTATCTCTTGAACAAGGGTAAATATTGATATAAAAGATTGATAGTTTGGCTGTTATGTAATCCATCATTTTATATATACAATTTAATATTTGTCATGGGTTGAAGTTACAGCATGATAGTTAAAAGCTGTTTTCTTTCACAGCATCCTGGAGGAGAAGAAGTTCTGCTGGAACAAGCGGGTTCTGACGCAACAGAAAGTTTCGAGGATGTTGGACATTCCACAGATGCCAGAGAGATGCTCCAGCAGTATTACATTGGAGAACTCCATATGGTACATTTACATTTATTCATTTGGCAGACGCTTTTATCCAAAGTGACTTTCAGAATTATGCAGTTGTCAATCATCACTGCAGAGAAAACGGGGGTAAGATGTCTTGCTCAAGGTCAGTTGAGTCATTTTCTACTGACATTGATTCAAACCTTCTGCTTACAAGTCCAACTCTCTAACCACCAGATTACGTCACGACTGGTCGTTTTATCATTCTAAAGAAATATGTCAAGTTGGATAGGTTGAGCTCTCTATTGATTCTTTTACATTTACTCAATGTTAATTCCGATTTCTCTCCTTCTGTTTCAGGATGATCGAAAAAAAGAATCTAAAAAGGTAATTAATAAAACAATATTTAGATTCTCCCCTGAATATGGTTGCACTTTATTCAATATTTATTATAACTTGTCTGTTTTAGGAAGTGTATGTTACAACTTCGAAAGAGTCCAGGTGAGAAGACTTTCCAATTCAGGATGTTAACTGCTAAACCCATGTCTTGTGCCCAAATGTGTCTGATTTGTGTAATTTGTGTTTAGGTCATGGACCACCATGTTAATTCCTGCCGTAGCCGTTGTTCTTATGGGGATCATGTATCGGTACTACATGATGGAGAACAAATCATCCTGAACTCATGCAACACTTTATCACTGTTTCATTTCCTTTGTCTGGAGGCCTTGACTTGTTGGACACAGTGAGCCCATGAACTCACTACTCTGTAGACCCTTTGAACATTTTTTCTTCTCTAGCTTACCCACATGATGGGTTGGATGTGATCAATGCCCGTTATTTCACTTTTTTCACTTTCTGTTTTTCTTTCATGTAGAAGATCTTTTTTACCTGCAGGATTGAATCATGTTTTTTTACAGTTATGCCTTCTCTGATATTAGTCACTTTGCCTGCCATCAGATTATATCATAGCGTCTTTTTCTGTAGATGCACCAGTTCTTGCTGATCTTATTTAGCAGATATGTTGACAAATCACAAGTTCACAGTGTCCACTTGGTTGGTAACAGCGAAATGCCTTTGGTTTATAACTGAGGACTTTGACCAAACTATTCCAGTTTCTCATGTGTCATTGGTGGCGTAAACACTGTCCTTGAAATCTACCTTCCTGAGATTAGTTCATGCACTTAAACTGTAGCTGGAAGGTGCACATCCAAGAAATGTTCTGTTTTATATCATAGTTTGATGCTTGATAAATATCACAATTTTTACAATAATGTGATCAAATCATAAAAACGTTGTCATATAACTTTTACATGAGTTCAGTGTCATTCAGTCTCAAATAACATTCAGTTTCTGAAATGTAATAATTATCGCATAGAATTAAAGTAACAGTGCAGAAATGTAGGCTTTTGTCCTAAATTTAACCTTTGTATAAAGTGTGAAATGTATCTGCAGACTTGAAAGGAGATCTTGACTCGGTAATTATGCATTTATAAACCGGTTTGTTTTATTGTTGCTGAGAACGTTATTTGGTAAGACTTGGATGCATTCTGTTAAAGCACTCGGTCATATAAATAATTGCATTTATGTGTATAAAAAGATTCAGCATTGTAGATATACTGGCTTTACTTTCTAGCTTTATCGGCTTTAGCTTTTAGGACAGTTCAACAAAAACAATTTTACGCAAGTGTTGTCTTTCACAGTAGAATTAATAATGTATTATATATATTATATATATATTATTATATATATATAATTTCATGGTCTTTACAGTTAGTTAAGCTTACTTTCTGCTACTGTTATTCAATATCTCAGTGACCGAAATGCCGTTTTAAATCAGATGGTTCAACTATAGGAATTTTGTCACTCTTATACATTATATATTTGTATACATTTGAGACATTCTATAGTAATTTGTATGCATTTAAAAAATCCACAATTTCATAGTGTATTCATCTTTATTGATATTTTTTTAGTTCACCATCAATAACTTGTCATGTCTTGCTAAGAATTGTGAGATCTTTTGCAACAAACTCTTGTTTCTCTAACTACTGATATTCTAATTATTATGTTTTTATTTTTCATGTTTTTGTGTCATCCTACTTGATCAGAGAAAGAAATCTTCTGTCCTTCATTGAACATTAATATGTTTGTCATTCTGTTCATTCAATAGTTCAACAGCGGTACACATCTTCGTTCAAGGCCTTTGTCATGCTTTAGATCAATCTTATATATTTAAAATAAGAAATCAT